>SSBO01000002.1:289840-358074 GCA_005281725.1 Wuchereria bancrofti | reverse complement strand
AAAAAAAAAAAAAAAAAAAATAATTTCTCATTTTTTTATTTAAAAAAAATTGTTCCACTTTCTTTTTTCTAAATAATTAATTTTGCTCTAGTTTTTCTCAAAAAGAAAAGAAAAACATTTAAAATTTGAATTCTTATTTTAAATTTCATTAGCATAAATATAAATTTTGACAAAAATTTAAATTTTAAGTCAGATTTTGTTTTTACTTTATGTATTGTCTCTTTTCATTTGTAAAGTTTAACATAAAAATTTGATTTAATTTTTCAAGTTTTTTTTTTTATTGTTTTGCTACGAATATTTCATTTTATTTTATATAAAATATATGCTGAAAATTGCTCGAAAAATTGTTAATTATTATTAATTAATTAATTGGTTATGTAATAAGTTTGGTAATAAATTAAGTTAATTAGTAGCTAATTAAAATAGCTAATTAAGTAACGAATTGATTTTAATGATAAAATTACATATAACTTTTATCAATTATACTTTTATTGGCTAATTGTTCTGCGCTGAGGTGGAAAACGCATCGAGAAATAAACAACAATGTTGGCCATAAGTCTCGCGGTTTCATTTGCAACTTTGATCACCTGGAAATGAGTTAAATTTTAATTATTGTTTGATTGAATTTTTTCATTTAATAAAATTTCAATGAATTAAAAGTGGAAATGAAGTAATCGTGAAATAACTTTTTAAGTGCTAAACCTTTTTTTGGCACTTTTTTTTTCGTTTAATTTCTATTTTTAGCTAATAATAACAAACAAATATATTATCAGGTAACACAGATATTACGTAAACAATTTTATCAAAAAAATAAACAAGATTAAAATTAATGCTAAATCAAATAAACTATTGAATAGAATGTTAAACGTTGAATGAAACAAAAGAATAGATCACGTAAGCGTAGCTATTTCATTACACGTATGAAATATTTGTACGTCACAAATACGTCAATCAAGTATATATATCATTTCAATAAAACTCAAAAATATCCAAGCAAAAAAAAACTAGGATTCATACAGTAGTAAATTAAGTAATAAAACAATTTACGAGAGTTGTACACGTGAAATACGTCAAACAATAAAAGAGCAAAAGAAGAAAAGAAAAATATTTTCATAAATATTAAAAAATATTTCTCAATGTAATTATTTTGATGAATAATTAAGTAAATAATAAATGATTGAAAGATTTTTTTTCTTAATTTATGAGAAAAATTTGCAATAAAATGTTTGAATTATTTAATTGATCAAATTGAACTAACAATGTATTTTATGAGTTAATGAGTTTTTTTTTTTTCAGTTAATATTATTTATATTTACTTGTTTAGTATTACTTATGCTTATTTTCAAATATTTATCACTTATCTTTGTTTATCACCCCTAATTTTCATATTTTTAAAGTTTTAATATTTTAATGGAATCATTATATTTGCATCAAATAAATGGAAAATTTCAATAACATTTGAAAAAGTAGAAAAAGATATAAATACAATGATCGATTGATTATATGCATATATGAGATCAATTTAATTAAGATTATTAAATCAAATTAATAATTGTGTTGAAATTATTTATGTTAAAATTATCACATTTTTTTAAAAATTTAAAATTTCTGCAATTTGTTAAATTTTTGTTGACCTATTTGATTTTTAAAAAGAAATTAAAATGAATAAATAAATATACCACAAATTTCAGGGGAAGAAAGAAATTATTTACTTAATTACTCATTTTACTCATTTCACTTGTAAGTTTGCACAATCAATTTTATTTGTTTAATTGATTTAATGATTTTGCATACATACAAACAATATACTTTAAGTACATTTACACTAATATAATTTTTTTTTTACAAAATTTTTTTTTGTTTAACTCTTTGAAGTTTTTATCTTTTCATTCAACAAATTATATACAACAAAAATTAATGAAAACGGCAATATTATATATTATTAATTTTCAAAAAATAAAATGAAATTTTTCATTTCTTTTGTTTCTATTATTTATTTTTTATTTGATTATTCAAATAAAAAGTAATAAATTTAAATGAAATTACAATAAACAAAACTATCGTTGTTATTGTTGCTAATTCATTTGTCTGAAAAATTTTTCAAAGGTATTTCAGAGTAATTTCAAAAATATGAAAGTTATTCATTTAAATAAATTTATTAAAATAATTCATTATTCAATATTTTGCATTATTAAACACATACCTAATTTTCTTTTTTATTTTTTCAACTAAATTTTATTTTAATAAAACTGGTAATCTTTCAATTTATTTTTTAAAAAAAAAAAACTCACTTGTAATTTTAAACTTTTTAATTAATCAATTTTGCAGCCAAAAAAATTGCAAAAATTTTTTTGTAATTCATAGAAATTTTTTTTTTAGTAAATATTTAATTTAATGTTAAAAATCTTGTACGATTTCAAAAATTTCCAAAAATGTCACTTGTTTATTAAACTTAGATAATTTGATGAAATTTTTATGTCAAAATGAATTTATTCCTTATCAATTGATTAGAAATTGATGTTAAATTATGAATTATAAATTTATTTACACAAAGTTTTTTGGGTATTTCAGAATTTCTAATTTATTAAATTTTCAATGAAGCATGAACAAAAGTGAGAATTTGAATTGTTTCTCAAAATTGAAATATATTCAAATACTCAGTGAGTTACTTATTCAGAATTTAAAGCTTTAAAAAAAGTCAAATTATTTCTTTATCCAAAATATTATGTCAAAAAAAAAAAAAAAAATTACAGCATACAGAGTGAAATTATTAAAAGTTAAAAATTCCACGAATGGAAAATTGCAAAAATCTGCTAAGTTTTTTCTTTTTTTTTTAAAGTATGACTAATTCAATGATTCATCTTTTCGAATTACTTTAAATGTTTGTGTGTTTTTTTTTTAATTTGAATTTTGATTTTTTAAAGTTACTTCAAATATACTCAAATATACTCTTTCAAATTTATTCATTCAACTTAAATTATCTAAAATTCAAATTATTCATTAGCAATAATTTTAAATAATTCTAAACATATAAAATGTTTTTTTTATTTTCATATAACATACAAATGTTAGTTACAAAAATAATTCAATTTATCATTTTTTATTGTTGTAACAATTGAAAAGTAAAATCTACTAAAACACTTCGTAAAAAAAAAATTTAGAAAAATAAAAAAAAAACGATTCTTTCCTGGTTAATTCGAGAATTCTTATTGTCAAAATAAAATGAAAAAAAAAAAAAGATGAAAATTAATGAAAAAAAGAAATTCCAATGTATAATTTAAATTAAAATTACAAAATTTTACAATGATAAAAGAAGATGAAAAAGGAATAAAATGATAAATAGAAATAAACGAATGAATGAATGAATGAATGAATGAATGATTGAAACATGTTTTGAATAATATTTTCAACAAAATTTCCAGTTGAACATATTATAATACAAAACAACCACAATTAACCATCATCCATCTATACCTGTTGTTTACCTGCCAGTCTAATAATGAACAAATGATAACACAATGTCGACAACACAATGTCAATAAACTGATGTAATGAATTGAATAATGCAACTTATATCTAATTAGAAATATAATTTATATCCATTTATCCCATTTGATCTAATCTAAATTCATTTTATTAACAAAAAAAAAAATTTTTTTTAAATATCACAACTATTTAATATGATTTATGAACATTTCCTTAATTTTTTCAATTTTCAATTACTGATTAATTACTGATAATATATTATCATAGATATTACATAAACATTTAACTTTCATATCATACAGTTTAGCAATGCTTGAAATCATTCATCTAATGCTATGATAAAAAATATATCATTTTATCAAATTGGTTTTGAAAATTATAAAATTTATTTTTGTCAAATGTTTATATTTATATTTAATTTGTCTTAGAAATGAAATTTGATTGTGTACAAAAATTTCAGTGTAAAAATTTTCGCCATAAAAATAGAAAAATTGTAGTTTAATTAGTTTATTGAGCAAAAATTTATGAAATAAAATAATTAACTAAGAATTAATAAAATGCTTAAAAAATTATTCCATAATTTAAATTTAAGAAAAAGAAAAGGAAGAGAAAAGGAAAGAAATATACCTATAGTTACCGCTGTTTATGAAATCATCTCTAACTTTTCAAAACAGGTTTGCATTTTTTTATTGCTTTATGAATAGTTCATTGGTGAATCATAAAAAAAAAACAAAAATTATTTGAAGAAAAAATGAAATACTCATCAATTAACTCATTAAATCAATATATTTTAAGTAATATAACAATTTCTACAGGTAGGACAATATAGTTCAAAGGTCAAACCTTTGCAAATAATCTTTTTTTTTGCAAACTTCTTTTTCCTCTCTTATTCAAAATCATTTAGTTATCCTTGGTAAAATTTGAATTGTAAATTGCCCAAGATGAGGAAAATTTCCAAAATGAACTAATGATCTTTGATCTTAAAATATTAGCAAAGAACATTATGCATACATTAAAAATGTTAAAATAGTAAAATAGAATGAAAATGAGAAGTAAATTTAGTAAGAATTTCACATAATGAAAATTTCTTTTAGAAAAAGATTTAAGTAATACCAAAAAAAAAAAGAGAAAAATGAAAAAAGATTTTTCCATTTTTCCCAAAACATACCATTAAAAATACAACAAATGAAATAATAACAGTGAAAGAGAGAAGTTATCATTCTTTCCTTCCTTTTTTTTTCTGTTGTCAATCCGGTTTCCGTCTTTTTACCACAAAAGAAAAACCAGAAAAAAGGAAAATGGAAAAAGGAAAAGTTACAGTAATGGTGAATGAATGAATGAATGAATTTACCATCGAATAATTGCATCATTTCATTTTATAAATTATATTTGCATAAATGGAATTAAGAATTTTTGGAGAAAATTATTTAATTTTTTGGAAAATTTCAAATTTAAAATGACATTTTTATTTGAAAATAATATAATTTTTTTTTTGTTTTAATTTCGTTATCAAATTGTTTATTTTTATGCTTTATTTCAACTTAGAAAGAAATTATTAATTAATAAATATGAGAATGAAATGAATACACAAAATGAATGATAATTTTTTGATCTTAATGAAATCAATGCTCATTCATCTTTTTTTTTAAATTAAATTTAATAAGATATTGATGATTTCAATGATTTTAGTTTAGATTAACTTTAGAATAGTTTTGGAATAAATTTCAAATATCCCTTTAAAGAATTTATATTTTAGACATTGAGAATGTTAAACTGAACTTAAAATATCGTATTTCAGGACTAACACTTAGTAAATTTAGGAAAAAACTATAAGTCACAGTTTTTTAGAAAAAAAAAGTGATTGAAATTGGATAGGTAAATAGTTAAATAGGTAAATATGAGAGAAAAAAAAAACAAATACAAGTGTTATTTTTCTTTTTTAAATGTTTATTTTTAGCTTTAGAATTTAACTAAAAGAAATTGCAATTTTTAAAAATTTGAGAGAATAAAATTTCGGCGGAAAAAATTACGAATTAAACTAGCTATTTAGTTAGCTGAACAATATGATAAGTTAAAAAAATCACTGATGGAAAATAGTAAATCAATTTAAAATTTCATTATAAATTTTAATCAAATTCCAATGCAAAATATAAAAAGCAAAAAGAAAAAAAAGAGTACTGAAAAATTGAATATAGCATTATTTTTTAAAGTAATTGAAGAAAAATTACAACATTTAAATAATTTGATAATTTTAGAAAAATTAAAATTAGGTTTAATGTCATCTGATGATAATTTGCAATCGGTTTACAGTTTAAAGTTTTTTTTTCGTTTTTGTAAACAAAAAATGAATAGGAAAAGATAAGAAAAGCGCTTTTTGCTGTCTTTCTTATCTAGTTTCTTTTTTTTTAATTAAGCAAAAAAAAAAATTTAAGTTTTATATTTAGAATGCGAAAGTTTTCTCTCTCTCAAAAAAAAAAAAAATGTTTGATAAAAAGATTAGAAATTGTTGCTTAAAAGTTTGTCTGAAAAATATGCTGAAGAAAATTGAAATGAACAAGAAAAAAAAAATTAGTGAAGTTAATTAAAAATTTTGTTGAAATTTTTTTGATTAATTTTGTGACAATGAATAATTTACTAAGTAAAAAATAAAGTGATCATCAAGTTTTTTTACAAAATCTAAAATTTCACTAATTGATAAAATTTGAAGCATTAATATTATTATATCGCAATCTAAAATATTATTTAATTAAATTTCACAATTTACACAATGCTTTGTTATCAATGAAAATTGATTAAATCAATAATAATTTCTGAAATGTAATCAATTAGAAAAAAATATTACAAATTTATTTGATCATTTAATTTCGGCTTTTCATTTTCTTTTAAACACAGAAAAACAAAAACAAAAAAAAAAAAAAAAGAGAACAAACTAATATTACACAATATAATTTAGTGTAAATTTCGTATAACAAAAAGAATTTTCCGAAAAAAAAAGAAAAGAAAAAAAATGTTTTTTAAAAAACCGCAATTTCCTACAAAATTTTATGATTCCTTTTTATGTTGCACAATCTAAATTTCATCACTAACACTCATCGTTCATTTTACAAAAATTTGAACAGTCTTCTACCTGTTCAAGTGATCTTACCTGTTCAGTGATTTCTTTCATCTCACATCTTCTTTCTCTTCCTTCCACCTTTTTCATCCCCGCGATTCACCGATATTTACTCTCTTTAAAAACTTGTTTATTTCTACTTTTGCACTTATACCCAATCTCTTATCATTATTCACTTACCATAAAAAGTATGTGTAAAATTTCTAAAGTGAATAACAAAAAGAAAAGAAACGAAAAATAAGGAAATTCCAAAAAAAAAAAATGTGAAATTATGATGGATGTGTTTCACGAGTTACACGTAATTATACGTTTAAATTCCGGTTTCTGATAAGCTATCAAATAGTTTTAATGAAAATATCATAAAAGGCATAAAATGTGCTAAATGGCAATATTTTATTATCATCATTATCAAATTTGCGATTTATTGCTTTTGATTGATTATTATTGTGAGATGGCGCAAAATGACCAAATTTGAAAGCGGCAATTCAATGTTTAAAAGAAATAAACAAATCGGAATGTTATGACATAATTTGGATAACTTTTGAGAAAATAAAATAATAATTAAATTGTGAAAACAAATGAAAATAAAAATATAAATATTTTTTAAAGAAGAAGATAAAGAATTAATAAAAGATATTGTATAATTCATTTTAAGAAAAAAATAACGAAAAATAGAAATAAAGATAAAAAATATTCGTCTTAAAATAAAGTATTGTTTAAATTGTTTTAGCTAAATTTCGTATTTTTTTTTAGATTCTAACAAATTTTAAAATTTCATCAAAAATCCATTCCTATCAATCAATATATTTCAAAGTTTCAAAAAAACGAAGCAACGAGTAAAAAATTAGTGATTAAGTTTGCATCATAAAACTAAAATGAAAATTTCGAAAATACAAAAAACAATTTGGAAATTTTAAATCACACAAAAATAATATATTACGCATATTAATGAAGAAAAAAAAATAAGGTTTACGTTCTATCAATTTTTAAAATGTAAACAAAATTAATGTATAATTCAATAAAAAATTTTCAACTATTTCAAAGCTTTTTTATTTTTTGCTTTTGTTTTCTGATCATTTAGCTTTGTAATTTAAATAAAATGCAAATAACAATCAATAAAATATTTTGTAATCAATGATAGTTATAAGTTGGCATTAATATGGTATGAAAGGATGAAAAAAAAAAACCGGAAATGTGCTGAAAATCACATCCAGTTCTGATCAGATCCATCACGAAGACCAGTTTTGAAATAAAATTTTCATTTGAAATAGCAATTTTGTATTCATGAATTATACACAAACATAGTTCTCAGTCAAAATGATAGTACAATCAACTAAAATTAACCAATCATTTTAATTTTTGGAAAAAATTTTTTCCGGAAAAGCTAAAACTATTAAATGATTAATCAATTTTTTTCTTTCATCAATAATTATTTATTAAATTTTAGTAATATTATTCTTTAATAATTATATATACAATCAACCAAAATTAACCAATCATTCCTCATTTTAATTTTTGAGGGAAATTTTTCCGGAAAAGCTAAAACTATTAAATGATTAATCAATTTTTTTCTTTCATCAATAATTATTTATTAAATTTTAGTAACAATATTTTTCAACCATTGTTGAATGCATATTTATTTTTCTGTTCATATTTATTTATATATATATGAAAAATAAATATTTAATTTCCACTTACACAATTATTGTCCAATTTTCAAATTACTGATCACTTATTTAGGAAATTTACACTCTTCAGTAAATCACTTCTTCTCTTTCATTTTATTTGAGTATGTCAACGATGAATTCAAGAATCGATGACAATTGAACTCAAATTTGAGTAAATAATATTAACAAGATGAAACGAAAAAGGAGAAAGAAAAATCGATGTTATTGCAAAATAATTTAAATCGTTTGATCACTTTAATCTATGTTAAAATTTTGATTACATTTCAAATTTTAATGAAATTAATTTATTTGCATGCAAGTTATTTATTATTGAACAAGCATCGTTGCAAAAAATTTTAATTTCTCCTAATTTTTTAATTAGTTGAAAACCTAACTATCCAATTTATAAGTTTTGCAATTAATTAAAAATACATGTAATCATTAAATATTAATAATACCTTCAATGAGTAAAAAAATTTTATTATTGTAAATTTATACAATCTTTTAAATTGATATCAAAACTTTGAAGTCAATTAATCAAAATTTTTAATCGCAATAAATCTGAAAAAAAAAAACTAAAACTTCGATAAATTTAACATGTATTTCTCCATTTTCTTAATTCAAGAAACTTTAAAATTTTAATTATTCAATATAAATTATTATTTAATTGAATGCATAAAATTTTACAAATTTAAAATCTTTTAAGAAATCATTTTTCCTTCCACTCACTAATTTCATTTTTTTTTTCTGCTATAAAAAGTCATTGGCTTTTCTTTCTTCCTTTCCTTTTTTTTCTCATTTTGTTTTGTTTTATTAATTTAGCAAATATTTAAATTTCCTTTCCATCAAAAAAAAAAAAGAAAAATTAATTCAAAAACAAGTTTAGTTGTAGCGTAAAAATCCATTTACTTATTAGAATATGGTTGATTTCATGCAAAAATGCCTCGGAAATGTTCCATTTTCACTCTTTTAGTTTCCTTTGTACCTTTGCTTTTCTTTTTTTTTTTTTTTTTAAAAGTTAATTTTTTTTATTCTCAAATAACAACTAAAAACAGTGAAATTCTTTTTTTTCTTAATTCATAAATTTTTTTTTTTTATTATTTATGCTTTTAGATAATCATAAACATAGCAAAAAAAAAAAAAATTTTTTTTATTTTAATATATAATTTTTATTAAAAAAAAAAAAAAAATTTTTCTTTTTTTTGTTTTTTTGTAAAATTTTTAGAAAAAATATATTTTTAACATTTATTCTTATTTTTGATATTTCATTTAATTTAGTAGAATGTATGATGAAAATCGATCATTTTGATTCATCTTAAGCGCAAAATCTCTTAATTGCATCTCTTCATCCATTTGTTAGTTCTACCATCAGAACTTCCCTTTTTCTTTCTCTCTCTCTCTCTCTCTCCTTCCCTCTCTCTCCCTTTTTTTTTTTGTCATTTTCAAACTGCCATATTTATTTATCAAATATTATGTCAAAATTTTCTAGTCAAAACTAAGATTTAGATTGAAATAGCCTAAAATGACAAATATATGCAATCCCTTAGATTAAATGTTAAAATATTCAAAATTTTGTTTCTTTTTTTTAAAGTAAAAGAAAAACCAGAAAAAAAATTTTTTTTCGTTTAAAAATAATGACGAATTTTAATTAGAAATATTTAAAATTTCAATAGGAATAAATGTATTATTAACACTTTTTTTTTTTTTTTAAAATCTTTAAAACTAATTCTCTTCCCTCTTTTTTTTTTTTTTTTGTTTCGTTAAAAATATTCAAATGAAATTTGCTATAACATTTAAATGTAAAATGTTACTTTGAAAGGATAAAAAAAAAAAAGAATATTGAATTTTAAAATTTAAACTACAAACGATTCATTTGTGTGCCAATAAACGTTTTTTTTTTTTTTTTCATCATAATTCTACTTTTAACTTATCAAATTTACTTCATTGATTTAACAGTCAAAAAGAGAATAAAATTTTTTTCATTTTTATTTGATGTCATTAAATAGCTCAAATTGCTTTTTCTTTTCTTTGTAAATCTTTTGAAAAATAAAAATTATTATTTTTTTTTTTTTTAACTTTCTTTTATAACTTTTTGAAATTAGCAGCAAACAATCATTTTTATGTCTTTTATTTTTTGAAATATTTGATCATTTCCTAATTCTTTTGTGTTACACTTAAATTTCATTCATTTATTTATTGAATTTGCACTCATTTTACTTTTGCTTCACTTCATTTTACTTTACTTTACTTTACTTTACTTTTACTTTACTTTACTTTACTTTAACTTTACTTTTACTTTACTTTACTGTTACTTTACTTTACTTTACTTCATTTTACTTTACTTTACTTCATTTACTTTACTTTACTTTACTTTTACTTTGCTTTACTTCATTTTACTTTACTTTTACTTTACTTTACTTTTACTTTACTTTACTTCACTTTACTCTATTTACATTCAGTCAAATCATTCGTTCAAGGACAACAATTCTTATTTTACTTTTAATAAGCTTTCTTCGCTGTTTAATTTGTGACAGCAAAAACTTCTCTAATCAATTACATTTCTTTTCTGAATAAAATTTAATGAATTTTTTTTTGTTTTGTTGTTTATAAAAAAAATATTTTTGGCAGACAATGAAATTTGTTTATTAATTATAAGCAATAAAATGGTTTAAGCAGTAGAAATTTATTAAAATTGAAAATACAATTATTGTTGATAATTCGATGGAAATGAAAGGAAATTTTTTAATTACGGAAATTTATAAAAGTAAATTTTGGACGAAATAAGTAAATAGTAGCATAAACTTTTGCTTTAATTCATTTTACTTTATTTTACTTTACTTTCTCCATTTACATTCAATTAAATCATTCTTTCAAGGAAAATGAAGAGAGAGAGAGAGGGAGAGAGAGAGAGAAGAAATCCCGAATTTGATTTCTTATCACTAGGACTAACCGGTTACTTGATTAACAGAAATTATGTATATGTAACAATTCAGTAATTTATTATGCTAATAACATTCCGGAAATTCAGCTAAACAACATGAATATCCGTTATCCGTTTGCATTGCTATCAGGAAATTCTCATTCCATATAAATTAACTTATTAACCGAATCAGGATGATTTCTTTATTATTTTTTGTTATTACTGGAATAAATATTGGATCCGGAATTTTTCAACATTTTTGCACTTATTGAAATAAATGCGAAAAAATAAATCAAAAATTAAAAAAAGAAAAGAAGAAAAAACGAGGCAAAATATAAAAATGAAATCGCAATTTGTACAAATTATATTAGTAATAGCCAAAACTGAAATGAATTATTAAATTATATTTAGCAAATTTCAGAATAAATTATTATTTCAGAAATAAAATGTTTTATTTGTGATTAAAAATTTTTTCAAAAAACAAAAGCTTAAAAAAAGTATAAAAAGTATTAGTGCTAAATTATTAAATTGCTTATCATATCATATTTATCACTTAATCACTTAAATTCTATTTGGCAAAAATTTTGTTACTTATTTGAATCAAATATTTCAAAAGCATAAAATAATTTCTTATCATACGATATAAAATAAATGAAGCAAACGACAGATGCGCACATTATCGATGCATTTTTGTCGTTCATATAAAAACAAACGATATTTCAATCTTTTCAATTCATTTTTTTTTTGCAAAAATTCCATTATCACAAAGCTTTCTCCTCTCTTTTCAATATATTATCTAATTTTTCAAAATTTCTCCCATAGATAAGATGAAATAAATGGAATACAACAATTACTGATAATAAACTGTGACATTAGCGCATTTTTGAACCAATTTTTATAATCCTTTTAATTTTTATTTTTTTTTCCGCTTAAAAATTGCAAAAAAAAAAAAAAAAACTTAAACAAACTATTTGAAAAATTTCTTAAAGCAAAAATACTTTTGAAGCTTGCATTTTTTCATTTGCTACAATGAATAATTTCAGTAAAAATCAATGAATGTTTTTAAAATTTTCCTTTGAAATGGAATAATTTTTTAAATTTTGAATGATTTTTTTCTTTTTTACTTATAAATATTTTATTTACTTTTACAATTTAGCAAATTTCTGATTATTTTTTTTGTTTTTTTCTTGTTTTACAGTAGTAAGATTGAACAAAAATTAAAATATAAATATTCATCAATGCACTTTTAGAATATTTTGTTAGGTTTTTTAGCCAATAGCAATAGTTGCGCCTAATCAACGTTGATTTAATTTTTTTTTTCTTTTTTCATAAAATTCAATTTTGATAAACCAAAAATTATTCGCTAGAATTATTCGATATAAAAATATTAATACTTCTTCTTATTGCGAAAGAATTTAAATGAATATAATTTTTGTGATAATTAATTAAAATGTTTTATTTGGCTTATTAAAAAAAAACTAATAAACAACTTTTTTTTTCTAATATTAAAATTATTATTGTTTAGTTAATTATTGCAATGTAACATTTAATACTGGTAATTAATTAATTAAGGAAAATTTAACATACTTGAACTTTTTTTTTGTTTTTTCTTTTTTTTTTTTAAAAAAAAAGGTTTTATCTTTTCAGTTATTCGCTTTTTTTCTGCTTCTGCTTCTTCTTCTTCTTCTTCTTCAATTGTCAATACAAATACTGCAATGCTTCATTTTTATTGAAATTTTTGCAAATTTGTTTTTTTTCAGTTTTTTTTTTTCTATTTTTTTTTTTTTGGTTTTTTGCACTTTCAATTTTATTCACTCATTAAAATTATTGAATGAAAGAACGCAAATATATCACACGCATATGTTGTAAAGCATTAGAAAAATGAATGAATAATATAATTGAAAAAGTATGAAATGATTAGAAAAAAAAAAAAGTAAATGATTTCAAAATAAAGTTATAAAATATTAAGTAATATAATACACGATAAAATATATTAAGTAATGATGAAAAAAAATTGTTTTTTAGAAAAAAAAAACAAATTAAATTTCAAGCAAACTTTAATAAATTATTTGGGGAAAAAATTTTATTATGATTTTTTGAAATCTTTAAAAATAATTATCAAAAATTAGTGCAAATATAACAAAGTTTAGGTATTTTTTAATTTTTTATTTTTTGTAATTTTTATAGAAATTATTACATTAAATCAATTTATTTCATAGCTAAAGAGAAAATGAGAATTTAAAATAATAAATAAGCATTTGATTGCTAAATTATGATCAATAGTTAGCAGTTATTGTTAGAAGAGAAAAAAAAAATTTATAAGATTTAAAAAATTAATTTTGATTTGTCAATAATTTATTCGTTCAATATTATTGGAAAATAATTTACATACATTATTCTTTTAAACTGATTTATGTAGAATTATTTAAAGTAAACATACTATTTGTTACATTTTTAACTTTTATATTTATTACTTATAACTTATGTAATTTTTCAAAATCCTTTTTAAAAATTTTTGAAATGATAAATAATAATACTTTACTAATAGCGGGATACTTAACAAAAAATTTTCCTTCTACTTTTATAGAATATGAAAAAATTTATGATTTAAGATGAATGAATCCAAAAACAATTTTTTACTTTGTTAAATTTCGAATTTATTTCAATTAGGTGGAAGGACAAGAAAAAAAAAAAGATTATTTTACTAAAAGTATTCTAAAAGAATACTATGAATAACATTTATTCTCTTCAACATATTTTAAAGAGGACAAATGCGCAAAGTTTAAATTTTAAAATAAACACTTTTTCTGGCTAATTTTTAAAACACTACTGTCTGTCTTCTCTTTCATCAACAAACTTCATTTGCAAATTCATAAATAGTAAAATTTTTTTATTTTACTAATACTAATTTCCTTTTATGCAATTATTAAATAATATGTTTGTTAGATGAATGATATTTCGGACAATTGCTAACATTTTCGTATGTTACACATTTTGAATTATACTAAATTACATTTCTTATTTTTTTTTTTTTTTGATTAGTTTAAAAAAAAAAGAGGAAAAAGTGAAATGAAATGAAAGCAGTGGTGAAAAAAGGTAAATTATCCGATAAATTGAATATAAATTGTTATTTGAGATAAAATTATAGGTACTGTTTTTTTTTTTTTTCACTTTATTCAAAATTTTTTTTTAAAAAAATATAATTTTATTTCAGATTACAATTGCATATTTCAATTATTTCATTTTTTTACTATCATTCAAAAAAAAAAAAAAAACCAAATTTTGGGCAATTTAATTTGATTTAAATCTAATCCAATCTGATCTGATTTAATCCGGTTATATTAGTGTTATTATGTTTATTATTAAACGAATGAAAATAATTGCTATTTGTTATTATTATTGATGTTGTTGTTCATTGTTGTTATTATTATCACCATAATCATCATAGTCATCACTATTATCATTATTATCAACTACTGCTAAGGCAATCAATAAATAAGTGCCACTTATATAAATCAAGCAAAAGCAATCAAATCAAGCAAATGCGATGTTGAATCAATCAAACTTCAACTAATATTCCAAAATTAATGAAAGTGTAGTAAACTAGTTGTAGTAGTAGTAGTAGTAGCAACAGTGGTAGCAGTGGTAGTAGTGGTAATAGCAGCAGTAGTAGTAGCAGCAGTAGTGGTAAGTAGTGGTAATAACAGGTAATAGTGGTAGTAAAAGCAGTGATAGTAGTCATAGTAGTAGCAGCAGTGATATTAGTGGTAGTAGTAGCAGTGGTAGTAGTGGTAGTAGCAGCAGTGCAGTGGTAGTAGTAGCAGTGATAGTAGTGGTAGCAGTGCTAGTAGTGGTAGTAGCAGCAGTGATAGTAGTGGTAGCAGTGGTGGTAGTGGTAGTAGCAGCAGTGATAGTAGTGGTAGCAGTGGTAGTAGTGGTAGTAGTAGCAGTGATAGCAGTAGTAGCAGTGGTAGTAGTGGTAGTAGCAGCAGTGATAGTAGTGGTAGCAGTGCTAGTAGTGATAATAGTGGTAGTAGTGGTAGTAGCAGCAGTGATAGTAGTGGTAGTAGTAGCAGTGATAGTAGTGGTAGCAGTGGTAGTAGTAGCAGTGATAGTAGTGGTAGTAGTAGCAGTGGTAGCAGTGGTAGTAGTGGTAGTAGTAGCAGTGGTAGTAGTAGCAGTGATAGTAGTGGTAGCACTGGTAGTAGTAGCAGTGATAGTAGTGGTAGCAGTGGTAGTAGTAGCAGTGGTAGTAGTGGTAGTAGCAGCAGTGATAGTAGTAGCAGCAGTGATAGTAGTGGTAGCAGTGGTAGTAGTGGTAGTAGTAGCAGTAGCTCTTCTGATTTCATTTTTGCTATTTTCATCTTCTTCAGGATATGATGTGACTTTTCGGGAGCAAATTCAGCGCATTCTTCTTTTTTCACTCCTTCTTCTTCTTCTTCTTCTCATCCTTCCTAATTGCTCAATTCTTTTGCTTAGACAAATTTTTATACTTTTAAATCTCTTCTTTTATTCATTCTTTCTTTCTTTCATCTTTACTACTTTATTTTACTTACTTACTTACATACTTCTTTTCCTTTTATCTTCTTTTTTTCTATTTAGCTTTTTCTTAAGTTATTTGGATTGACTATGAAAGGCTACTTACTATCTATTGCTTCGTTTATTCCCCTTGAGAAATAATAATAATACTTCACAAGTGTTTTGGTTACAAATTTAGTTTAAAATTTAACATTTAAGGCTTTATTTACAAACTTATGCGCTCAACAGAAGTTCTTCAATTATTAAAACAACAACAACAACAACAACGCCAACAACAACAACAACAGCGACAACAACGACAACAACAACAGCAACAACAACAACAACAACAACAAAAGCAACAGTATAATTCTTGTTTTCCAACATGTAAAATACCGGATAAACGTGATTTTATGGATTCAAATCCACCACGTACAACCGATGATTTCTATCGTTATTATGATCCATGGATTGGTATTGGAACAGCAATTATTCTAGCTTTATTCTTTATTCTAATTGCATTTAAAACATTTATAACATGGCTTCTACGAAGGATCACAATTTGGCGTTATCAATATCAAAAATATCGTCAAAAACAACAAAAAATGAATAAACATTTGATTAATTATCATATCACTGAAACTACAACTACCACTGAAATTGTTGACAATGGACATATTATTGTTAGTTAATGATATATTACTAATTCTTTTTTTTTTTTTTTAAACAAATAAAATGATAAATTGCAGGCAAAAAAAAAAAAAAATTCTTTTTTCATAAGTTTGAGCAGAATTGAATTAATTCGATGATAGCTAAAAAGTTAGATACTGCTGGAAATTTATCAACTATGAAAAGGAGAAATTTGAAAACAATTTAATTCAATCTTCAAATTTCGTTTTTTTTTTTTTTTTTTTTTAATTCATTGATAAAACTAAAATTTAGATTTTACTAATTAGCATTGCATTTTTTAAAAATTATCCTGCTGATAATACTTAATTATCATTAATTATTGATATTAGCAGCATGATTATGAATAAGATTTGATAAAATATTTGATTATTGGAACTATATAATTTGCTTCAATGATACTTTCAATTATTATATTCTTCCAAACATTCTAATAAAATGTATAATTTCGTATTATGATTTGCTCAAGATGACAGTATAGATTCGATCAGTATATCAATTAATTATTTTTGTATTCTTTATTAATTATTAATATGAAATTATTTGTATTATTGGAGAATAAATGAACTAAACAAGTGAGAAAATAATTTCTTTGCTTTACTAATTAATTTATATTATTTAGATGTATTTATCAGAAAGATTTGTGAAATTTTTCTTTATTTTTTTACAACTTTATATATTTTGCATCTTTTCTTGATCCTTAATTAATTAGCTAATTAATAGAATGAAATAAATTACTTCATAGCAAACAGTAAGTAAATGAAAATATTTTTATGAGTTGTACTTCTAGTTAATATAATATAACTACTAATACTAAGAAGAATTATAATAATAGTAATAATGATAATAATAATAATTATTACTAGCTATATTAACAATAAGATTAATTAATTTCAAAAAATTAATATTTAAAGATTAACGAAAAAAAGAAATTATCTTTGATTGGTTGGGTAATTTTATTTAATTGAAATCAGTTTTAGACGATATCCCATTTTTTGTTTACTTTGTCAACATTGTCAGACCTAATTTACATGACAAACTCCAATAATACTTGATTGAATTTCCATGTTTATATTTGCATTGGATTGAATTTTGTTTGTAACAAATAATAAGTTATGCATTTTATGCTAAAATAATTAATATTAAGGATTTGATATAATTAATCATTTGATTACAGCTAGAATGATAAATTATTTGCTGTTAAAATGTAATTAATAAACAAGTTACACCGTTTCACCTACTTATCAATGATAACAAATAAACACTTACTGAATTACGAAAACTTCAGAATAATCAAACATACCAAATCCATCATTTTGAATTTCGTCTCTCAGTATGTTTGATTGATTAACATCGTTTTTAAAATTACATTGAGCTGTCACGTTTTTTGTTTTTTTTTTTTTCTTTTTTGTTCATTCACATAAATTACAATGAACATTCAGCAAAATTCTAAACTTTCAAATGCTGTAAAAAAAAAAAAAAAATTAAGCAAAAATGATTGCAGCTTATCGATGGTATAAAAAATGTTTAACTAATTAAAAATAATATTAAATTATAGTATTGAAGAGAAATCATATATTTATATTTCATTCTTATGAATGAAATTAAGTAAATTAAACTTCTATGAAGATTTTTTTTTTCTTATTAAAAGATTTGTCAATGATTGGAAAAAGTAAAGAAAAATTATCATTTGAAAATGATTGATAAAATGTCATATCACTTATTAAGAGGAAAATATGCAATGCATCAGAGAATATTTCGTGAATATAACGATTACGAATTGATAATGATGTTTTTTTTCTTTTTTTTTTTGCTAGAATAACTTTTAGTTTTAATATCAAAATTGCTGTTAGCTTACTTTTTATGCTTATTTATGATATCCTTTGAAAAAAAAAAAATAGCTATCATGTTATCATCCTCTTCCACTTATTATCAATAATTTCAAGCTAAATAATGATTCACTTGAAATTTCCTTCTTCGAATAACGATCTGTACAACTTTTTTATTCTTAAAAGCATTTGTTTATGTGATCTTAAAAAGATGCATTTGAAATGATACACTGATGAAAATGAAAACATAAGATATCATAGAACATAACATATGGGATAGCTAACTGATAAATTGCAAGAATAACATAAATCAAAACGAATTCAAAGAATCACAGATAAGTGAATAGAAATAGATCAGAAAATATAAAACGACAAAATATGTACAATAATTTTTGAAAAAATATTAAAAAAAAAAAAAAGAAAGGTGCAACTTTACTAAATTTTTCAAATTTTGATTATTCCTATATTCATAAATACAATGATTTTTTCTTTTTAAAGCATAAATATAATTTTCATATTCATTTATTTGACTCTTTTTTTTTCTTTTTTTATTATAGCCGAAGATAAAGATTTAAATTGATGTTGTTCATATCTCAACAAATGTAAACAAAAAAAAAATAGTACAGTGTGACCTAAAAAAAAAAATAAAAATAAAAAAAAAAAATTTCTACAAGATAAAATGTCACAATTGTTAAAGTGTTCCGGAATAGAATTCATACGATTAAAGATTTCAAAAGCTAATAATGTTTTATAATAATAATAATTTATAATGGTTCCAAATCAACATGTTTAACATCCGGATGCTTCTTCCTGATCATCTCTTCAATACGATCTACTTCATCAGCTATACGGTTAACAATATGCTCACCATGATGTAACATAAAACGTCGTAATCCTTCCTCATCTTTAATTTTCTTTGCTTCCTGAAAAATCATTTGCTGTTAAACAATGAGTAATTTTCAAATTTATCAAATCAATTCATATTCATTAATTTGATAAAAGATACATCGCATTGTTCATTTGTATTTGTTTATTTTACTTGCACGGAAAACATTCAATGAATAAGTGAAATAGGAAATTAGAGAGAAAAACGATAATGTTTATTTGTATTTATAGAAGCAATATAAAGTGGTAAAATTGTAATGTTCAGAATAAAATTTTCAAGAATTTCAAGGTAAATAATTCAAAGTTAATAGTTAAAAAATATTTCCTCATAAACCGAATATATTACTATACTTTCCAGTAAAAGTGCAAAAAAATATGAGATAGAATTCAAGCAATAATGGAAATAGAATGAATCAACTTTTTTCACAATATATGACTGTTTCGTTTGAGAAGGTAATTACCGAAATAATAATTCTTTGAAGTGAAAATTTAACAATGAAAAAAATTACTCAAAAAGTTTCGGCACCATTCATTAATATTTTATATTTGCGTAACAATCAATCACAACAGCCACTGCTGTATTAAAAATAATTAAAATATCTAAACCTAATGCACTGAAAATTAACATTATGCTTGTTAACTTTTCATATTTTCCCAGTTTCTTTTTTCTTTGAAAAAGAAACGACGAATGTTGTAAAAAAGGTGAAATTGAAAGAAATTAGAAAAAGAGAACAAAAATTATAAATGATAGAAAAATAATTGAAAGTAAAGAGTTACTAGCTTATAAAATGAGGGTTATAAAATAAAATTAGCACATTATTTCTTATAATGCTCACCATCAATTAAAACTATCTTCAACAGCGGATATATCGGTAAATATTGCCTCGTAAGCAACAGCTGATTAAATAAATAATCAGTTTTTCAATAAATTTCGATAAAATCTTCAGAAAATGTGTTTCGGAAAAAAATTCAGTAAATTTCAATGTAATGTATCATTTTTTTTTTCAGTTTAAGATTATTCATTTTTTCTTTTACATAGAATTGGAAAAGAAAGAGAAGAAAAAGAAGACTTAAGAAAGTACATGTGTAAACTGGTTTTCAATTTGATGAAAAAAAAGAACAATATATTTTTGTGCTTATATAGCTTTTTAACCAAAATTACAGCGGCATCTCAAAAAATTTGTTTAGAAAAGAACCGTTAACAAAATTAATGGAAAAAGTCCTCTGAAGAGGAGGCACTTTAGCAAATGTGTTAATAATTAAAAAAAAAATGAAGTCGTATCTATAAATCCAAGTTTTTCATTTGTTTATCAATTGATGTCAGTGTATAATTTGAAACACAAACTGCTGCAATTTAACATAATTTTTTAATGTTGTTTGCTTGTGGATTCACACTAATATAGTGCATTTAATTATGCTCAATAAATCCGCTGTCACAACTAAATTTCGAATTTTGAAATCTAAAAATTCGGATTTTGGAATACTTGAAAAAGATTATATCAAAAAGTGTAAAAATCCAAGGGAAGTTAAAGACCATTCAAAAATTAAGCTGTAAATAGAAAACAGCAACAGAAAATCACTTGAAAATATTCCACTTTAAAGAATATTTAAACATTTCCTTTTAAATCACAGTTTTTTTTTTTCTTTTAGAGGTTTTTTTTCCTGAGTTTTCCTGTCTCTAGAGTGTTAAATGTCTTTTCAGAAAAAATTCTCATCTTTTTCGTTGTTTTCATATGCTGAACGCTTCTCACAAAAAAAAAAAAGAAAGAAAAAAGAAAAAAATAACTTTTCCCAAGAGATATGAGATAAAATTGATATTTGCAGAAAATGTCGGAGAGAATCAGTATAAGTTTTTTAGAGCCATAAAAATGATGAATTTCTAATAAAAAAAAAATTTACAAACAACTGAAAAAAATTTTCACTTCATAAATATGTTTGTTCATCTGAGAGACTTGAAAGCTTGAAGAGTTTCTTAAATATAAAAATTAACTAAAATGAAAATAAAATTAACTGACTTCAATGAGAGACGGAATGTGACATGATTCGGAAAGATACAAATTAGTAATTGCTCGTCCATCATACCCAACTTCTGCTTTAAAACGAACTTGTCCAACTCCATGTCCAACTGCTTTTACATCATGTACTGACCTATATTAAGAGTATATGATATGTTTTTTCAAACCGATAAAGCAAAAATATAGCATTTAAATTTAGTAATAATGGAACAAAAAACAAATAAACGAAGTAGAAAAAAAAAGGTTATCAATATTATTAGTTAGTCCTAATTATCTATAGATAAACAAATATGGTTTCTGGAATCTATTATTGCTATTACGTTACAAAGTATAAAGTAAAACTCCCATTCACTCTTTTTTAAGGAACACTACAATTATTATATGTAATCATTACGACAAAAAAAAAAAAATTTAGTAATAGTGGAACAAAAAAAAAAAAAAAAAAAAACTCCCTTTCTCCTATCTATAGGTAATTAGGATTAACTAATAATATTGATAACTCTTTTTTTTTTTCTTTCCACTTCTTTTTGTTCCATTATTACTAAATTTAAACCTACAGAACTTACAAGTCGTAATAATTTTGTGTGATAATTTTCAGTTCATATTGCATAATGTCAAAAAAAAAAAGAGAAAAAACTAACTTAATGATATTGTCATGTCTTAAGTGTGCCACAATATCGTTGATTACTACTTGCGGAACTGATTTTCCTGCCAAATGCATAGCATTATTGCGAATGATAAATGCAGCAATACTACCTAACAAAATACCAATCAAAATTGAACCAACAGAATCTGGTATACTCGTTTCCAACACACAACTCAATGCGATTGATGAAGCAGAAATGAATGCTCCAAGAATTGATGCTGAATCCTCCAAGCATACAACACTTAAACTTGGATCAGCACTTGTTCTCACTGAAAATAGAATTTTCACAAATAAACCACCATATTTGATAATTCAAGCTAAACATATTACATGAATGTTTCATACTGTTACATGGTATTCAGAGAGAAAGAGAGAGAGAGAGAGATCTAAAATGATGCATCTGCTTAATAGAAACAAACCTTTAAAAAAAATCGAAAAATATTGTTCTAAAAGAAGAAGAAAAAGCTGAACTGCTCCCTAACTCAGCCGATTCTGTAATTTAAGTTAGAATATAATCATCATGTTTATGTTATAACTTGGATAATTATTCTAGCCTATGCTGTACACCAAAAAAAAAGAAAGAAATTTTAATTAAAAAATTTCAATATTTAAAAATTATAAAGTTTAAATGACCATATTCAATGAGCGACATATGACACTGTTTTGCTTTCCGTCGTACTTTCCACCATGCATATGATGCTGACGATCCTTGTAGTAAGAAAGACATTGTCAAAGTGATAAATGCCTGAAATCTACAATCACTGCTTTTTAAAAATTCGTAAAAATAAAAGAAGAAAAACAGATTGCACTTCAAAGTCTTCAACAAAATAGCAGATCTTTCGAGGAAATGCCTTAACTCCAATTCTCTACAAAAACTATACTTCCATCAAAATTTTATTTAATAAATTCCTACATGTTTGCTTATCCCAAATTACCATTAAATTTATGCACAATTTACTAAGTTTACTCCATTAGCTTCAGCGTAGGAAAAGTTATATTGTTTTTATTCAGTATTTTTGCAACATGAAAAAGTCTGATATCGTTTGAGAAGTCTTAACCAGAAGTTCGATTTTTAACAAACTTGCCCATGCAGGTGATTCGATTGCATGAGGATGAAGAAAACCTGTAATACCATGATACAGCGAAACACCACCACCAAATCCAAAAAGCCAGCAACCACTGATTAACGAAGCAATGTATCGTGCATTGCCGTAACCATACGGATAAGTTGGTGTAGGATTTAGTTTGGAATATCGTATTCCATACATTAGAATAATTTGATTGGTTAAATCTAGCGAGCTATGCAAACCTTCTGCAGCTAAGCTTTTTGATCCTAAATCATAATTATATCTTTATCAAATAAAGTGATAAAAATTCAAAATTTTCAAAATCTTGACTTCAAATAATAAACGTTACAGAACATTCCGCTTTTTTATCCCTACGTAAACAACAGATATTTAAGTGAAGAGTCCATCAGTTTCTTTTATACAGTTTAATGTTAAGCATAGAATGATGAAAAAATTCCGAACGAACCAGTAATAAATGTGCCACATAATTTGAAGCAAACATCAAGAAAATTTGTGCCCAATGCAATTTTCACAGCATTTGTAGCATCCTAGACAGAATAACTGGTAATTCCAAATTAGTCTTTATTAATTAGTAAGATAAAAAGGAGAATTAGACAATAACTATATGTCAAATTGAAAGTTTTTCTATATAATTAAAAAAAAATTAAATGAAATTAAAATGAAAATTCAACCACCTCCGCAACAAACGAAGTAGATTGATTTTTATTTTGTTTTCTCTCGTCAAACAGTGGATTGTGATACAAATACTTCTGATATAATTGCATCCTTTGCTGTATACCTCTTTCACTACCATGTACCTGAAAAAAAAATATGTGAGAATTTTCCAAAGAATATTAAATTTTACTAAAGATTTTTGATTGACAAACTTATAAACCTGTAATGCTTTGCGATATACATCATCCACATTATACATTGCTTTCTTGGGAAAAAGCTCTTTGCGTGGCAAATTCTGAAGATGTTCACGTGTCAAGCCAAATTCTAACATAGCACGAGTCTGAAATCAACGAACTATGTATTCCAAAATGAGAAATTTAGTTATAAAACATTTGAATTTCGCTAATAATTAGACGTCGTAATCTCTTTCTTCTGTCGAAGAAATGATTATCAACAATTCTCTGCTTCATTTTTTCAGCATTCCCAATTAGATGAGTAATAATTCCATTTAAATCCATATCGTACTCTATCATTATTAGCATTTTATTTTATCCTAATCAATGATGATATACATTAGTGTTAACAAAATTTGATTTCCTCTTTCACTGGAGATAAAAAAAAAAGAAAAAAAAACGACCTCTTCAATTACATCCTTTGTTGCAACATTTCGCTTTCGTGATGATTGAGCAGCACGAAACAATTTACCATTAAATTCATTAAACCTTCCGCTGAATGCACAGGTACGGAACAGCGCATGTGAAGGCTTCTCCAGCACTGCAGTAAACATTTATATATAAAGAATGAACTATAAAAATGAAATAAATTCCATAAAAAGCAAAATCTTTCATCAGTTTAAGAATGTTTAATATGGAAAATGATAGCATTTTAAAATGCGTAGAGCATGTAAATACACAAAAGAACGGTTGCATAAATAGAAATTAAGCTTTTAAAAAGCATTATGCAAAAGTTTTTAGAACTCACTTCTCTAGTTTTTTTTTTGTCACCTATTTGCTTACTTCTTTATATTCATTGCTTTAATTCGCATAATAATCTTGTCACTTTATATTTTAGTGAATTAAACATCATTTGACAAATTTAGTATTATCACTAAATAAATCCTGTTTTCGCCAATTAAAAGGATTACTTTTAAAACATACAATAAAGGCAACATTCTATACTTCAAAATAAAAATTACAACAAATTCTCAAAATCTGTAGCATTTTTAAGAAAAGGAAAAAAAAAACAACTTGCTATAATAAACTTACAAAATGCTGTACGAAGCATCATATGCTATCTCAATTTCGCCACCTTATACGAGAAAATTCTTGAATAAGACAGCATAAGATTTTGTAACAACTGAAAAAAAAAATGAAGGAAAGAAATAATAATAAGTAAATTTATACGCAAAATAATAAAACTATAATTTGTGCAATGTACGTAAATGATTACTTTTAAAACATACAATAAAGGCAACATTCTATACTTCAAAATAAAAATTACAACAAATTCTCAAAATCTGTAAAACTATACAATAAAAACTATATAATAAAAAAATAGCAAAACTATAGTTTGTGTAACGTACGTAGCGTAATAATAAAACTATATAATAAAAAAATAATAAAACTTTGTGTAACGTACGTGCTAAAGTTTGTGCAACGTGAAAGATACGTAAGTGTAAGTAGGCTCTTAAAAAGACAATCTGAATTCGAGTTATTAGCTGGAATAAAATAATGAAACGAATTATTTGCAATGTTTACTGATATTTAAGTAAAAGAACTAATATAATTCATGCAAATTTGTAAAAATACCAATGAAAGGAATTAAAATACTAATTTTGCAAACTATCGCGACAAGCCGGGAAAATTCCACTCTTAAATCGCATATATTTAATGCAGCCGCTATTATTTCCACTCTCTCTCTCTCCCTCTCCCTTCCTTCCTCTTTTTGTCTCTTTCTCTCCTCTTCTCTCTCTATCCTTTTTTTTGTTGGAAAATTAATTTGTGTTAAATTCATTAGTTAATTTTGATCTTTATTGATTTATTTTCACCTTTTTTTCTTGCAATATTGTTTTGATTATTTTAAATAATTATTTTGTGCCATTATTTTCTGATCGTTAATAGCTACCATTTTTAAGTTTTCTTTTTTGTTCATTGCTGAATAATTTATAGCAAAATTTTGTTGAAATTTAAATGTTTAAATTTCCTTACTTAAATTAATCCTTAGACTGTCAGTGAATGAGACTAAATACTAACTCCCATGTGGTCTAGTGGCTAGGATTCGTGGCTTTCACCCACGCGGCCCGGGTTCGATTCCCGGCATGGGAAGTCTTTCTCTTTGTCTTTCGACTTTAAGCTTAGTCGGAAGCTTTTGAAAATTTGAGATTTCGACTATTTTTGTAAAATGTAAGCTGATGAATTGATAATTTTGATAGAATATCTTTTAGCTGTTTATTTGAATCGGATTTGATTTCTTATCAAGGAAAATTAGTCAGGTGTTTTTAAATTTCTGATTTAAAATTTTTCATGAATATATTCAATTTTTTTACAACAATTAGGTTTGTCAGTGAACATACACATATATTTTAGGAAGGATTATTTTGTACCAGTGTATACTTTATAATACTTTGTTTCAATTTAAATGTAATATTTAATTTTATAAAAGAAATAATTTCATTGCAAATTTTATTCTCATTGTATTTTCAGATTCATTTCCCCTTTTGTTAACTAAAAATACTACATTAAGTATTTTTGTTTAAACGAGCAATGTGATGTTCATCTTCATGAAACACAACATTTGACTTACCTGGAAGTTACATCAACTTTACACTATGAACTTTCTCAGGTATATTTCTGTCTTTATCATTCATTTTACATCCTTATAGCCTAAAACATTATTTTGTTCTTTCAAATAATTTAATTTCACATTTACGCTGTTCAAAAGTGAAACAACGTCTCATCAATTATTTCTGAAGGTAGTACTCGATGTCAATACGTTTTTGAAAATAATTTTTCATTTTTAATTATTTGGTTTTTGATTAGTAACTTTAAATTGAATTGACTAGCATTTTCTACTCATCTCTGCTCTTATTAATAACTTGCCAGGTTAATAATTTTATTCGTATCTTGCTTTTATCGTTGTGAAATGAATATATTTAATCAGAGAAATAAATGTTTGATTTATAGACAAAATTATTTCTCTTCTATCAAAAAAAAAAAAGAATTGTTAACTTCTACGGTTAGGGATTAATTAATTAGAGGAGCTTATTGCTCAAACATTACTTCTGACAAATACGCCTCGACCTATTTCTCATTCTTTTTCATTCCAATAATTAGATTGGTAGGTTTTTTTTTTTAAACTGTCTGTGGAAGTTTTGAAGTTTTGCAAATACTTCAACTTTTCATTGAGATCTTTGACCTTTTTCGTCTTTTTTTTTTGCTAAAAAGTTATTGATATTTGCAATCGAAATTCACTGATATTCGCGCATCTTTTGGCTTATTTCATCCTATTTATTGGTATAAATGGCTTTTATCTGAGGAAATTACCAATTTGTTGTTGATTTCATTGCGCACTGTTTTAATTTTATCCGATTTCTATTATTAAGAATGTCACTGTTTCTGCCATTCGTGTCACATTCCAACTTTCTTTCTAATCACAGTTACCATTTGCACTTTTATTTATAATTTCAAAATCTTTTTTGTATAAAATAGGTGAATGGATGTGAGAAAGGGAAACGATTGATCACTTGTCGAACTAGGAGAGAAATAGTGTCCTGTTATCAATAATTTATCGTTAATGTTTGGACCCAATCAATTGAGGTCAGAAAACTCGATCTGTATTTATAGTAATACATTATTAAATTGATTTAGGTCTTACCGTTCTCTTCGAATGAAAAAAAAAAAGTTCTATAATTTTCTGTACGAAATAGCTATATTGAATTTACGCTAACATTAATAAAAAATTAAATATTTATAAATCAATCAGCCATCATAGTTTTTCCGTAAATTTTTTTTAGAACACTAACTGAAAGGATTTTTACGAATAAGAAGTCATTGCTAGATTTGAACTCTGTTTTACAAAGTTATTTCTTCTTGCTTAAAAAAGTTGATCGACCTATTTTGATTGTTGAAAAGTGTGGAAATGAACTAATCCTTAACCTTTCAACCTTATTTGCTTACAGTTATCAATCATAAAACGCAACACAATATCTCTATGAAAATATTTTCCTCATTAATTTCAAATATTATCATTAGAAGTTTTAAAAAATTGATTGATAAGTAATAGAAAATAAAATAAAAAACGTACCATTTCTGTTACCTATGATAGAAGTAGTACAAGATAAAAGTAGTAAATCAAAATGTTATAGTATTAGTGATAAAAAACTGATATATGTTAAGTTGATTCTATAACAGATACTGATAAATTGGTATGAAAAAAAAAATTGTAGTAGTAATTGATATGAAATTTAATTCAAGTGATATTATTTCAGGTACGTGTTATTGATAATGATTTGTTCTACAATTATCTTTTGCATGTTACTTGCGCGTAGCTTATTAATAAAAGCGCCAGTTGAAGATGTAAATTTACTCAACAAAATATTAAGTAATTCTATTACTACTGATGCAGTCAATATTATTGTCAAAAATGCTACTGTGGTACTTGAGGTATATTCTTTCATCCATTTCATTATTCCCAAATCTTTTTTTTTTTTTTTGGGTAAAATTTCACTGTTAATAGTTTATAAATACACTAAATTTTTTGAACATTAAAAAAAGTGTCATATTAAACTTAAAAAAAGCTGTATATATATATATATATCGTGACCTTAAAAGAGGACCGTAAATATATATCTTGACCTTAAAATAGAACTGTAAGTATATATCTTGACCTTAAAAGAGGATTGTAAATGTTTTCTTTTAAGGTCAAGATAATGACCTTAAAAGAGAACTGCAAATATACCTTGACCTTAAAATAGAACTGCAAATATATCTTGACCTTAAAATAGAACTGCAAATATATCTTGACCTTAAAATAGAACTGCAAATATATCTTGACCTTAAAAGAGAACTGCAAATATATATCTTGACCTTAAAATAGTACTGCAAATATATCTTGACCTTAAAAGAGAACTGCAAATATATATCTTGACCTTAAAAGAGAACTGCAAATATATCTTGACCTTAAAATAGTACTGCAAATATATCTTGACCTTAAAAGAGCGCTGTACATATATATATATATCTGTAACTTAAAATATAATTCCCCCTTATGTTCTAAGCAAATAAACACATTACAGCACTAAAATTGTAATAAGAGTAATTAAAAAGATTGCAACTTTTTTTTTTTTTTGATTTGTGTAAAATCTATAATATTTCATCAATTCATTGAAATGTTCAATTTTAGGATAAAACAATATTGTATTATCTGGAAGCAAAATCACCAAACAAGGTGAAATATCGCGGAAATTTGTTATACTTACATGGTGCAGCATATTCATCACATGATTGGAATAGAAATAAGCCATCAATTATGCAAATTAGTGCAGCTGCTGGATATCGAACTATCGCTATCGATTTACCGGGTAAGAAAATATTTAAAAATGAAAAAGAATAGTATTTGTGCAAATAGTTTAAAAATATTGCTATCACTTGTATTGTAACAAATTATCAGTCTAATTATAATAATTAGTATTGATTATGATATCATCTATATGATTAATCAACTTATCATATGTTCTGTTAATAATTAAATTTATTGCTTTTAGGTTTTAGTTATAGTCGGACCAAAAGTTTGATATCAAATGATCATTCCACATTTATGTCATTAGTGATAAAAAAGTTAAACATCCATAAACCAATTATCATAAGTCCTTCTGCTAGTGGAAGTTATTCTATACCGTATGTACTCAATAATCCAAATAAAATTGGTGGTTTTGTTCCGATAGCGCCATGTTGTGTACGTAGTGATGGCTGGGAGAATTTTACGGTTTGTTTTTACAAAATTTAATTTACAGTTGATCTTTTTTTATTATTATTAATATTATTATTTATTATTATCTATTATTATTACTATTATTACTATCATTAATTAATTAATTACATCCAATTTTGTATTCACACGCATTTCATTGTATCATATTAAACTCTTATGATTTAGATTGTAATATGTTCTCAATAAGTTTTTAATGTTTCCAACATTTTAATAAGTATTTATATTATTTCTTATATTATTTAGTTATATTATCTTTGTTTAGCATCTTTGTGTATTGATTTCATTGTAATACCTAAAAAATTGCATATATCTTCATGACTTCATTCATATTGAAAATTAAAATAAACCAGTTTTTTGTTTTAATAACTTCGAATTAAAAAATTTCGATTTTGCGAATATTCGCATCAGTTAATTTATTTATATCCCAACTTAGTGTATAAAATTTTGATTTTATAGCATTATTACTATCTTATCTTTCATCACGTTTATTTTCATAATTTTTCCATCTATCTTCATTTTGAAATAGAAATAAGTTGAATTTCATTCTTCTTATATAGAAAGTAAATTATTTGAATTTCTCATTCTTATATCTTTTATAATTCTGGTATGAATTTTTCTTTGTGCAAATGATATATCAGTAATAATTTTTATTCCAGGTGCCTACACTGATAATTTATGGTAGCCAAGATAGAGCATCAATTTCCGCTCAGCTACTCAAAATTCCGACTGGTAATTTAGTAATCATTCCGGATGCGCCGCATGCTGCGTATATCAAAAAACCAATTGATTTCGTGACTGTTTTGATTCATTTTTTGTATTCCATTCATCCTTTCTGAAGAAAATATGTAAATTTAAATTGATTATTTAAAAAAAATCATTTGGTTAAATAAATTTTCTAGAATAATTCTGCATGTTATTTTTGCATTGCAATTCTTTAGTCATTTGAATAAATCATAAATGATAGATAATTTCAGTTAAATTAAAATGTAACAAAAATGAATATCATAAAGTTTTACTGAATTGAAACATTTGCTGTAATTTTCTCACAATAATACCAAGTAGAAACATTGATGAATGAGTTAATAGCAGTGATATCATGGAGAAACCTGAAATTAACATTTGTCAGTTTTTTTTCTTTTTTTTTTTTTAAATTTATCCTATAGCATGCATAATTTAACAATTAGATATATAACTTTTTTTTTTTTAATATTACTCTTTTTAACATTTTAACATTACTTAAAATACTTTTTTTTTTCGTCTTCTATAAAAATTGATATACTTAGTCATCGTTTTTGGCATAAAGAAATACAAATGAATAATGAAATTATTGAAATTAATTTTCAATCCTTAGAGAATGTTATCAAACATTACTGTTGGTGAAATCATTGATATTATTGAGCTTATAGAAGCAATCATCCAATGATGAACATTTTAAAATTCTCCATCGAATATCGCTTCCATTTGTCCATTCAATCATGTCATCTGCAATTTGAATAAATTTAAAAAGAAAAAAAAAATTCCTAATTATTACTTTAAATTATTTAGCGCCCCATCTATTTGCGTCATACTGAGATATATGTGCTAAATTAAATTATGATTTACTTTCTTTGGGCCAAAAAAACGTGATCTACGTGATCTAGCTATTAAGCGCTCCATCTATTTGCGTCATACTGAGATGTATGTGCTAATTAAATTACGATTTACTCTCTTTGGGCCAAAAAAAGAAAAAACGTGATCTACGTGATGCAGCTATTAAGCGCCGTATCTATATACCTCATACTGAGATATATATGCTAGACTAAATTACGATATTACGATTTACTCTGTTCTTATTTTAGACTTAAAAAACGTGATCTACGTGATGTAGCTATTAAATGCTTACCAAATTTACATGATGGTATAGAACATGGCTCGACAGTATACTGAATATTATCATCATTGTATGATATAATAAGACCTTTCCGGATACGCCAACGACTACGTAAACTATTACCGCAAGTTGCACTGCATGCTGTCCATTCATTCCATGCTAACCATTCATAATACGTAAGTACACGTTTTGATCCATGAAGTATAGTCTTAATTAATTTCTTAATTAATGAAAGCAATAATAAAAATGATTAATTAATAATAAATTTATAAAAAAAATGAACAAATTAAGTGTTATTTTCTTTGTATAAAAGCATTAATTATTTTATTTATCATTTAATTAAATCATTTTATATTGTGAAACTTTTTTGAAATAATTTAATACAAATATATCTGAATAATTCTTCTTATTAAAATGAATAATTGTTACTTTAATTGACATAGGATCAGGTATTTCAACACCACAACTAGCACGATATCGAATTTCACTATTACCACCTAATGTTAACCATTGACTCCAATCACTGTATCGTCGAACTTCTGGGAAAAAAAAAGAAAGAAAAAAAGATTGTATTGAATAGAAAATATCGAGAAATTTTTGTTTACATTCTATTACTTATACAATTAGTGCTATTGCTAAATTTTTTTAATTAATAAACAAAATTTAGTAGAAAGATTCTAGTTTTTAATTAATAAACAAAAGTTAGTAGAAAGATTCTAGTTTTTAATTAATAAAGAAAAGTTAGTAGAAAAATTCTAGTAATCTTGTAGATTAATTAAAATCTTAATCAAAAAAATTAATTAAAAAAAACTTTATACAATTAATTGACAAGTTTTTTAATTAATAAACAAAAGTTAGTAGAAAGATTCTAGTTTTTAATTAATAAAGAAAAGTTAGTAGAAAAATTCTAGTAATCTTGTAGATTAATTAAAATCTTAATTAAAAAATTAATTAAAAAAAACTTTATACAATTAATTGACAAGTTTTTTAATTAATAAACAAAAGTTAGTAGAAAGATTCTAGTAATCTTATAGATCTGCTACTTATACAATTAATTGATAAATTTTTAATAAACAAAAATTAGTAGAAAGTGATCTTATAAATTCTGATAATGATAATAATTTCTGATAATGATTCTTATAATTCTAATAATAAGACAGAAATAAAGTAATTACCATTACATGATACATTGTTACATGATTCATATTGTTGTTGATTCTCTTTGGATGAATTACAGGTGTCACCAGGTAAACAGCGCCATTCTCGACTTCGATATCCTCCAGCGCATCTCTGTGAGCAAATACTCCATTCCGTCCATTTACAATTACATTGCTGTCTTAAATTATAATTAGCAAATTAATACTTTTCTTATTTTTTCTTTTTCTTAATGATCTTAATCTTTTATCAGTTGATAAACTTTAAATTAATGAATTATTATTTATTGCCTAAAATTTCTCCACGAATAATGAGTTCTAAAAATTTGTTTCCTAAATCAAAATGAATTTTTTTAAAGCAAAAAAGAAATATGTAATCTATAAGCATTCTGTTCTCTTCCTTAAATACATACCCGTTGTTCTCGATAATTTCTGAAGACCAATCTTTTACTTTGTATTCTTTGAAAGAATTTGATGCAAGTACTGTAAATGACTGAAAACATTTTTAAAATATGAAAATTTAAAAATAAAAACTATAAAAAAAATGCTAGTGAAAGAATATACTGCTTTAATGTTTTCTGAATTTTAATAAAAGTTGAATTTTTCTTTCGGACTAAAAATTCAAAAAGCTATTAGAACTTTATGTGTCAGTTAGACCAATATTCAAAGTGAAATTAGACCTCTTTTCGAATTTTAATTTCCAATATTTTTCCACTAACAATAATTTGCTCAGTCCATTTTTTATTGATAGAAATACCATTGAAAATAAAACCATATATTGTTGCTTTCTTAGATATTGCGACAATTTGATAATTTTCATGATTAGTATTAATCACATTTACAGATACTATCCTGTAATCTTTTTTTTTCATTAATTCTATTATTGAAATTTATTTTTTTTAAATTAATATTATGCCATATATATATGCTATATGTTAATAAATTCTATTTCATATGTTAACTTTACCTATAATTAAGCATCAAAAGTAATAACTTCAAAAGATAGCAATTAAAAGTCTTTTTTTTTAAAAGTTATTCAGTTGTAATTTTAATCTAAGCAAATTAATAGCAACGTACTCAATCATTTCCGGAAAAATGTACAATGCATTTGGATTTGTCGCAATTGCTGTTTTATCTAAAATTCTCGGAAAACCGGATTGGTTTCTTTTTGGACAATGATTGTCATTCATTTTCCATGCAGTTTCCGGAATTTTATCATCATCGAATAATCTTTTCTCGATTTTATTCAGATCGAATACACATAAAGCAGATATTGGTAATCGTTCAAAACCATTCCAAAATATAGCAAAAATGAAATTAGCAGATATTTGCGCTGTTTTCAATATTTTCAATTTTAAATTATTGATGTCTAAAGGACATATAAGAGAAAGTTTGACAAATGAATTGAATGCATTTTTGTAGGGCACTGTACTATTAGTAACACCTGCGTCATTTGCGCATATAGCACCAATTCGACCCTGCAAAAAAATATGTCAAATAATAATCATACTAGAATAATTCGTAAAACTTTTTGTCATTTAATCATTGCGCCAATTAATTAATTAATTAACCAAAAACATTTTTATTTAACAAAATGCAATATTTAAATTTATCAATTTCAATTTAGCACCTTACCTGTATGTCTTCATTATTTTCTTCATTGAAAACAATATAAACATATTGCTTCCAACCAAATAATGCAATAAATATTGGCTCTAAAATGAAATAGTTGTAAAATTTAGAAAAATATAAAAATGATAAAAAAAAAACGAACAAAGAACCAATACAAAGTTGTAAAAATTCTCTAAAAGAAATGATAATATTAAAATATTTTTTTTTAAATTAAAACTAAAACCATTAAATCACTATTCACTTTTGTTAATTAAGAATTGTTATTAAAAAATATCATAAAATTTGTTACTTAAAATTAATTTCACCGTTTTTTCTCTCTCTCTCTGTTAAGTTAAATTTATATTAAGTATTAAATTAAACTAATTTAATTATAAGTAAATTAGTACCATGAAACCAACGATCATCGTTAACTGGTAACCAAAGTTTTTGTTGTTGTGGAAGAGCTCGAAGTAATGTTTGCTTTTGACATGAAATATCAACAGCTAATGCTGTAAATGTATAATTTTGATATGATAAGTGATAAGCTGGACAATCTTTATTGAATGTACTAAGGCCAATAGCATTTATGCTAGTTGCGCATTCTTCAAATAAATTTCGCTTCTGAAATAATTTCATACTTAAGGTTTTTCTCTTTTTTTTTTTTGAAATGATGAAAGAATTTGTCAATTTTAGGAAATTAAAAATCAAATCGATACGTTGTACTTAAGTATGATGCATTTTTGTTTTTTTTGCTAAGTTATATCCTTTAAAAATTATTTAAAAATTTTGATGGTTAAGAATTAATAAAGAATTAAATGAACAAACATTTCTTATCTGACAACGTGGTGAAAGCGCATTTGTACCACAAATATACAAGCAATTATTTCCATAATGTAATAATAATGTAATATCATTTTGACATTTTCTCTAAAAATAATTATATATTTTTGGTAATGGGAATATTTGCGCTATAAATGAGAACATTTTGCGCTACATTTAATTTTACTTTTGATTTTACATTTATTTTTATGCTTCAATGCATTGCATGAAAAACTTTTCATTTTATTTATATATGAATAAATGATAGAATTATTTTATTATGTGTAAACATTTCATATGAAATAAATTGAACTGAAATAAATAAAACCAGAATAGCTGATCAAAGATAAAAAATTATAGTATACGGTTGCTCCAATTAAACATGACAAAACCGGAATTAACCTTGTCAAATCCTTTCATCAAACATTCTGCTGCTTCAATAACTGTAACATTTAATGGTACTATCGTTTTCAAACGAAAAGTTTCAGTTGATAATGCTATAATTCGATTCCTAAAATTTATTTATCATTTTTTGATTGTTATCAGTTATCTAATCATTGTGTAAATCTATAAGCCTTACTTTATTTTTATCTTTTTAAAAATTATAATCTCAAAAATGTTGTAAATTTCTAAAAAAAAAAAATTATCATAACGAATATCATTTCATTTGGCTTAATTTATTCCTTATCAATTATCACCATTGTTATTATCACAATTATCACCATTGTTTAATTTATTCCTTATCAATTATCACCATTGTTAGTATTACTGATTGCTAACAGTTAATTGATTTATTGAATTTTTTTTTTTTGAAAACAATTTTCGCAGCAATTAATAAAGTAATAATTTGCAAAATGCAAGTATGTATGTGCATAAAAAATATTTCGCAGTGAAAAATTTCTTTTTTTGATTTCATTACGAAAAATCTTTAGTTTTTTAAAATTAGTTAAAAATTATTTAATCTATTTTCAAACAATTTTATTGCATCCACCTTTTTCATTTTTGATAAACAAATGAAAGATATCATTTTGATGTCTTTGTTGGAATGTTTGACAATAATTAAGCTTTGTGTTTAGCAATAATTAATTAAACTTCAAATTAAACTAATAAATTTCTTTTACTCTCTTTTTATCACTCTTTTTCCGCCTTTTCCGCCACTTCACAATAACATTTCAATTAAAAAAATTAAATGGAGTGATTACTACAAAATAAAAAGAAAGCATCGCAATAATATCTGTTAATATGACTAGTGCAAATTTTATTACTTTTTTTTTCCAAATTTTAAAGTAAAAATGACTGTTTGCTTAAATTTTAATCACAAAAATTAAAAATGGATTATGCCAATACCAGTTATCACTTTAAATTGAATTAATCGATTGGAAAGGAATTTTAAATTTCGAAGATAATAGCAAATAATATTTGTTAACAAAATTTAGTGTAATAATAGAATGAATTAAATTTCAATTATTTAAATAAACATAATCATTTTCATCCTTTGACTTTTTAAAATAATTAATAATTTTATGAGTAATGAAATTAACTTACTTTGCGCCAATGAAGAATGTATTGCCATCTTCTAATACTGTCAATAAATCATTTGCCAAATATTCATTTAAAATGATCAATTTTTTACATGAATAGATTTTAATTAAAATTATTGAATAAATGAAGAAGTTAATAAAAGGTAGTAAAGGTAGCAACATAAGGTATCAAATAATCTAACAATGGTTGACATCAAATTGGTATGGCAACAAACCATCTGTCGTATAACAGAAGATATGAGAAATTAAAAAAAAAAAAATTAGACAGATTTTTCAATATGATGAGAAGAAGGAAAAAGAAGATAACGAATAATTTAAAAGATAAGAAAATTTCAATCATTTGACTTTTAATTTTTTTTTTGTTAAAATTTCACTAAATTTTATACTTCAATTTACTATTATTCAAGTAGCCTCAAGAAAAATAAAACCTTCAATTTAGTCTTTTAAGATAGTCTTTAACTTGATTACTTAATCTTTTTACTTTTAATGATAAAATTATGATTAAAAATTATTGGACATAATGATTATTGATATTGTATCTAAATATTAGTAAAATTTTTTTCTTCAATCAATAATTCTAATTTATAATTTCACTTTTAGCACTTATTCATTGAATAAAAATCAAAAACTTTCATGCAATATAAACAACAAATAAACATAATTTCTAACTAATTAATTAATTTAACTGATAAAGTTTCAGTTTTCTAGCAATGAAATATTTGGCGATAATAATTTTACATAGATTAGAATATCAATAATTTAAGATTAAAATATCAATAATATTTTTTCGATAAATGCAAATTTTATTTCCATAACATTAATAACAAATTATTATGACTAGAAAAAAAAGCTGAAAAATAACAGACTTGACTGAAAGATATAATTAGCGACAAATTTTTATGAAATTTATTTGATTATGCTTAACAAATAAGTATTTTAGATGGATAAAATAATCAATCAACAAATGAATGAAAATACAAAATGGCAAATTTTATTTTAAACATGAAAAAGTAAATTAGGACGATGTAACATTGATAAGATTATATATTACAGATAAGAAGACAAATGTTTACTTTTAGCATTAAATAAATTAATTTTAGAATCAATTTTCATAACTTTTTAAATCTAAATTACAAATTGGATGATTTAATGATAATTTTAATGCTAATTTATGATTGAGCAATAAAAAGTTTGCAAATCGATTGGCTAAACAATAAGTTATCATACTTTCTAATGTATAATTAACGGTTCCTTTATTGAAATTATCATTACAATCAAATTTCTATCCTTTATCAAATATTCTTTTCCGGGATAATGCATATAGTAACTTTGTAATCAATAGCTAATTTAACTTATATTAATACTTATTCAAATTTTTTTCCCACTCTGTCAGTAATTCACACAAAATTTTATTATTTTATGAAATGAATGAATGAGTTAGAATATTTTATTAGTTGTCAGTTTACATTTTTTACAATTATTTCAGGTAGCATTTTTTAAAAAAAAAAATATTGTAAATTAAATTTGCTTTTTTCTGTATATTTTTTATTCTTTCATAATTTTCCTGTTTACATTTCTGGTTATCATCTCTCCTCGGTATACTTTTATCTTTCGATTATTTAAGATTAAATTACTTAAATCAATTTCCGCCTAACCCTCTTCTAAGCAATTTCCCACCTGTAAATAAATCATTGCTTCTCATTGTTTGCATTGCGTGGTATCGAATTTGATGAAATTTACTGATGGACGAAAATTCGTACACTCAGAATCATTCTTCATTTGTCTGTTGTTTTGAAGTTATTTAGCTTATCACGATGTTATCATTTTAATTATTTGGCTTATCACAACGCTATAATTTTAATTATTTAGCTTATCACGACGTGTCCATTTTATTTATCGTATCGTAACGTTATCATTTTAGTTATTTATCTTATCACAACGTTATCATTTTAGTTATTTATCTTATCACAACGTTATCATTTTAGTTATTCAGTTTATCAGAACGTTATCACTTTAGTCATTTAGCTTATCACTACGTTATCATCTTAATAAATTGTCTTATCACTTTTTTTACCATTTTATTTATCACATCACAACGTTATCACTTTGGTTATTTGGCTTATTACAGCACTATCATTTTAATTATCAAGCCTATCACAACGTTATCATTTTATGGCATTTTAGCGAACCTAAATGATCACAAACTATCCATTATTTACTCTATAAGAACTAATTTATAAATTTAAGTCACATATTATTAAATGGTTCTAAGTAATGTATGTGTATTGTTATTCATAAGTGGTACATGAGACTAACAAGCGTGTAACGTATGGATTTACTAAAAATTCAAGAAACTTTATTTCCATTATGCTGCTCCTTCATACTATTGTAAAAATTGTAAAATAAAATAAATTTTACAAAGAATTTCTCTTATATGATTCATACAATTCATGCATTATGCGTAGGAATTTTACGTAGAATCAGATTTCAGTCATTCACGTATTCACGTATTCCTTTTTATTCACATAGAATTGTCAATTTCCTAATTTTAGGTGCAATACAGATACATGGTCGACTTTCTTTTTGGGCGGAAATTTTATTTTGTGATACAATGTCTCATTTTTAGAAAGCTAAATTTGTTAGGTTGTTTGAGTGATATTAGAAATCGTATTCTATTTGTAAAAATCTCTTTTAAACTACTTCCATCTGTTATCTCTGTATGTTTTTCAGTCTCACAATTATTGTGATTTTGAGTTTGAACCATTTAGTCATTACTAAGATGTGAGATATTTTCCAATAAACACGAATTGAACATTTCTAGTCTTTAAGTCTTTAATTAAGACTTTTTTGGAGCGCGGATGATTAGTCGTAAAATGGGTAAAGTAAATCAGAAGATTTACTGGACCTCTTTTAAACTCTTTATCTAGGACAAAGATTTGGGTTCTTAACTTATCTAGATAATATTTCCTGGCAAATTATCCCTATTAATAGTGTAAGAATCAGACAAACTGAATGATTTTCCCGTAAAGATTGATTTGAAATTTTATTTCTTGAATTTCTGAACATTTTTTGAGTATCCTGATTTGCAGAATTAAACTTTTCTATCTTAGACTAAAATTTTTTTTATCGATTAAATCACTCATGAAGATCAGATGATGGATGAGTGTTATAATCAAATGGGAATGATTATTTCGTGCTCAAAAGTATCATTCGTTAATGGATATTTTAATGCAGCCATTCAATTTAACTTATTATGATAGATAGTTTGAATCTTCTCTATGAATATCATAATTTCCATTTCCGGTTTCTGTCATGATTGTTCCTGATGTTGTGAATGTTGAATGTTGTATTGTTGTTTCGTCTTTTTTTTTTCTTTTTTTTTTTTTTTTTGGTTTATATGTCCACGTTTTTAGCTTCATCCGGTTGTTATGTTTACTAAATTGTAATTGCTAATGTTTATATCAGCAAATTGTGTAATGTTTTGTGTATACATATATATATATATATATGTTGTGTTGCATGCAGTTGTGATGCAATAAAAATATTTATTTGTTTTTAAAATAAATCTGTTCACTTTTCCTGTCACACAAATGTATGATATGTGACAGATATCACGACACTGTTTTGATCACCAAATGCATCATATCGATTATCAATGAAAATAATCGCATGATAAATAATTTATATTATCAAATTATCAATCAATAATACTAGTTTGTATTATTGTCAATCGATAATTTGGACTGTCTCATCTTTCACAAGCAACATATCAGTATTGAAAATTTTACTTTCAATTTTAACAATTTTAGAGCAATTAAGAATTCGTAAAAATTTCATGTTTTATTGAAAACAAAAGAAAAAAAAACTCCAAAATGCATAATTATGCATTTGATTGAAAGTTTGCACAAGTTTTATGCCTGTTCGGTTATCCTTTCCTTCCTCCCATTGTAATAATATAAAAATGAATGTTATAATAACAAATACATGCACACATATGGATGAGAAATATGTTTTACTAGAATTTCACTTTTTTTTTTTTAATTTTATAGGTTAAGAAAATTGTATAAGCGTGTCTTAACTTTCGATTTTAATACACCTTTCTCACTTCATTATGAATTGGAGCGTCTGATATTTACAGTATACCTGAGAATTTGATAATTATTAAATAGGTCATCAATTTAGTCCTATTTCAAGCCAAATGCAATGTATTTTTCCATTAGATTTCTGAAATTCTAATCAATTCCGCTGATCAGGATTTTCTAAATAATCAGCTACCTTATCAATCAAACAGATATAAATGACTTAAAAATAGCTGTATCACTCTTAGCAGATGCGTTATATTAATTTACAATGCTCCTAATTAATTAACCAGCTGTAATGGAATTTATAGAAGTTAAAAAATTGTATAGAGTTATCTTACCTGTCGATCTCACTTCATTATGGAAAATTCTTCCACTGCCATTATTTAGGAATTGTTAAAATTCTAATCTCTGCAAATTCTAAAATTTTAAAAATTCTTATTTTCACAATCAATTTTTTGCATTCTTGGAAAAGCAACACTGTATGTGAAATAATATCCCTTGGAATTTGGATTTTGCAAATTTTCAGTTTCTTTTTTTTCTTAATATTATGTTTCCAATTAAATTGTATGCATTCAAAATTTCAATAAGAAGCAAAAGCGAATAACATAATTTGTATTACATAGATCATTGTTCTCCGATACATCTTTCTAGTCAATTCCTTTCCATTAGCTAACTTATTTTATTTTAAAATTTCACAAAGTTTAATCTTTATCAAATGATCGCATCATTCAATCTCAATGCAAACAAGTGGTATGATTCTTTGCATTTCTCATGAAATAGCAGTTAAGCTAATGAGCTTTTTAAAATATGAAAAAAAAAAAAAATTTCACAGAGTGTATGATTTAAAGAGATAACAAAGCGAGTGAAAATAGAACAGAATGAAATAGCAGTTGTAAAAATTTGGCATATGTTGTTGAACTTTACATTTCGTTAAGATTCTTTCTGATCAATTGTTTTGCTGAAAACATTAAATAATATTTATTTAGTTTTAATTGACAAACATTGATATTTCTTTCCTCTTCTTTCATTCTTTTTTTTTTTTTCAACTGATACATTTAGATTTATTACTTGAAATTTTATTCATTAAGTAACAAATTTTCTTTGTTTATCTTAATAGTTTATTGTAATTTTAGATAAGAGAGATGCAATGGTATAATACATGAATAAAGTTTGTTCTTTTAAGGTTAATCAACAAAAAATTGTAATGAGAAATGAGAATTGATCTTACGCAAGAAATTAATTCATTTGATTTACTATCCATTCAAATATTTCACTCATCTTTGTCGATAGTAGAATTCTTTGAAATGTTTACATTTTTCATATTCAAGTAAATACATCACTGATTTCTATAGATAAAGGTGTAACATAAAATTTAGCAAATACTCAAATATATCGATCATCCTTTATCAAATGATATGATTTCATATCATTTTGATGAAAACATTTCAGAGCGCTGTAATATTTATATATATATATTTTTTTAAACTATAATATCTTGATTGCAAGACCGTATTCTAAAATAAATAGGAATAGAAAAAAAAAGAAAATTTGCATAATACTAATTTTCTTTTTCATAAGCTATGAATTTTGATGAAAGAATATCCATTGTTTGACTTTTTTTTCTTGATATAATTATGTTATATTAAGATTTGAATATAAAGATTTTATGTTTTTCTTTATCATTTTCTTTCGCAGCGGAAAATTTTTGTATTGTAAATTGTGTATTTGGCTTTATTCGTACCCTGCTTTCATCGTTGTGAAATGAGAAATAAATGTTTGATTTATAGATAAAATTCTTTTTCTTCTATCAAAAAAAAAGAAATTGTTAACTTCTACAGTTACGGATTAATTAATTAGAGGAACTTATTGCTCAAACATTACTTCTGACAAATATGCCTCGACCTATTCCTCATTCTTTTTCATTCCAATAATTAGATTGGTAGGTTTTTTTTTTCTAAACTGTCTGTGGAAGTTTTGAAGTTTTGCAAATACTTCAACTTTTCATTGAGATCTTTGACCTTTTTCATCTTTTTTTTTTTGCTAAAAAGTTATTGATATTTGCGATCGAAATTCACTGATATTCGCGCATCTTTTGGCTTATTTCATCCTATTTATTGGTATAAATGGCTTTTATGTGAGGAAATTACCAATTTGTTGTTGATTTCATTGCGCACTGTTTTAATTTTATCCGATTTCTATTATTAAGAATGTCACTGTTTCTGCCATTCGTGTCACACTCCAACTTTCTTTCTAATCACAATGATATGCTTTCTAACTGATAACAGTTACCATTTGCGCTTTTATTTGTGTTTTCAAAAAAAAAAAAAATGGTAGACGTGGAAGGATGAATTGTCGATGGTTTTTTTTTCTTTTTGTATAAAATGGGTGAATGGATGTGAGAAAGGGAAACGATTGATCACTTGTCGAACTAGGAGAGAAATAGTGTCCTGTTATCGATAATTTATCGTTAATGTTTGGACCCAATCAATTGAGGTCAGAAGGACAAAGAGAAGAAATGGAAGGAGAGAGAGGGAGAGGGAGAGAGAGAAAGGGTGCGAAGATCTAGATAATTTTGACATTTTATAAATCGAAAAGTAGTTGTTTCTCTTTTATTTTTTTTTCTTTTCACAAGGAGTAATAATTACTCAAAATTTAATGAAGATTTCTTCTTAAATGTTTTCGTCTAAGAAAAAGTCAGGATCAAAAAAAAAAAAAAAGGTAGTTTTGTTGGATTGAAATTGGATAAGAAGAAACTATGAAGAACTGATAAATTAAAAGAGAAAAAAAAAATTTTAAAAAGTTATTCTGTTTTTTGAATTTTTCCTCTAACATAAATAGTTATTTGATTGGTTGGATAGGTAAAATTGTAAAATGCATCTATGTAGTAGATAGGATAGTGAAACTTACCACAAAGAAAATGTTACATTTAGCTTTCTTGCGACACTTCATTTTCTTTTTCCGAACTTATTGTGACAGTTCTTGCGCACATTTTCCATTTATATTCACTTAATCACACAATCTTTTTGATACATTTTTCTTTTTTTTTATAGTCAGAGAACTAACTGTTCGCATTAAATGAAAAAAGATAAAATGAAATGGAAAGAGAGATGTAAGGAATGAAACAAATATAATAGAATGTATTTGAAAAAAAAAAAAAGCTCAATTATGATATCATTTTTGTTATAGAATTTAAATGATTGCAAAAAAATGAAATGCTTTATCTTTTCATTGCTATCATAATAAAGGCAAATGGTTAAACAAAGTTTTTTTTTTTAAAAAAAAATGCATTAAATTGTTTTCTGTTATTATTGTTGTCGTTATTAAATCAACATTTTACAACAATAAAATTATCATTTTATTTTTTAATTTTTCAAAATTTTCTTTATATTTTCATTTGAATTCTTTTGCAATTGATATTATTGTTGAAAGATGACGTGGTGTAAAAAATGTTTCTTTTTTTTTTTTTTTTTTTAAAGCTTTACAGTGAGTGAATAATTTGTTTCTTTTTGTATTCGTAAGAATTAGTAAAAATTTATACAGCAAAAAATTGAAAATTTTCATTTATGTAAGTGAGACAAATTACAAATTACAAGGACACAAGGACAAATAACGAACGCTGTGTTTGATTACAATGGAATTGTACATTTAAAATGAAAATTACTGCTTTATATGTTAGATTGATTCAATCGTATGTTTTTTTTTTTCATAAGATTTTTTTAATAGATAAGATCATTCGATAGTTATTTCCATATGTTTAGTAAATTTAATATATTGTTAATTAGGTATTAAAAAATACAACTGCTATATATATATGTGTGTGTGTGTGTGTGTGTGTGTACATCTTTGCAATTGCGTATGATTTCGAAGTATTTCATTGATAAATTTAAATTTCAGTTATGTGAATAATTAAATCCTTTGAATTAGTAGTAATCGATGGTGAAGTCACTAGTAGAGTAAAACATTCTCATTTGAAAAATTTGCATTCTATATGATGTTTTTTAGATGATGTATTGACATATAGAATGTGATAGTGCTCAGAATAGATCTTATCAGTATCTTATCTTTCTTTTGCTTTTTGGGTGGTCATAATTTGTAGCAAACAGTCATTTCGTTATGATTTTCGGGTTATATTTTTTTTTTATTTTTTTTTTAGAATTCACTCGAAAATAGTCGGTCATTCTTGTCATAAAATTCCGCTAAATTATATTTGAAGCAATTCTATGATCAAACTTTATCCTCTTCTATATCTACTAACATGGGAAGATGTAAAAAAAAAAAAACATTGATAACAGTGAAATGTATCCCTAAGCATAAAGGGAAGGACTTTTTTTTTTATTTTTATTTTTATTTTGAAAGCTTTCAGTTTGATTTAAATTGTGTGATTTCTTATGCTTTTTTAGAAATTTTGAAAAATGGAAAATTTTCTTAGATTGATGGTAACTGACTTTTGTATGAATTTTTAGTTCTGTTAGCTATTTCATGCCCTCTACAATGGTGACAATACGATGAATGATAGAATTTTGGGTAGTTGGCCATGATTATTATTCAAATTTGGCCTAATATTGTTATAAATTAGCCAAGGATGTATAATTTGTTAGATATAATCGTAATATCATATATTTTTCATATGAAATATCAAATATACTTATAACATATTGTTGTAGAATTTGCAATATATTTGGAAGGGAAAGAATGGAAGCAAATTATTATTCTATTGATTTTAATTTATTCATATTTATTAGGACAAGTAGATTATAATATATTTATGTCAAGTGTATTAACTAGTTTTTGCTTTTAGTAACTTACATAATATACACTTTTTTTATTTTGAGTAACTTCTTTCTTTTGAGACATAGTAAAAATACTTTTTTAATTTTTACTTTCTTTCATTTCTATTTCTTCATCTATTATCAAGAATTTGGATAAAAGAAAAGAAAAAAAAAAGGAAAACAACTAATTGTCTCAATCTGTAGACCATTTTGGAGTCGTTCTAGAAATATCTTAAAATTGAAAACAAATGATTCATTACTTTAACCTATTTCATTATTTCATTAGTTGACATTTAACGAATTGTTAAAAGTTGCATACTTGAAGGACGGTGATGCTTGGTTGCTTAGTTAGTTTAAATCTTTGATGCTTAATTAATTTAAAATTTATTTTAGTTCTTACTAGTTTCAGTTACTTTAGTTTTGTTTCGTTAGCTTAATTCTTTCCAAGATTTTTTTACACCATGAAGCAATGGCCATATTGTTGTATTTATAGCAATTGAAGAATTTGCTAACAAATAATTGGATTAAAATGATATTTAAAATACTCATTCAAATTCTTCTAAGAGAGAGGTACTTCTACGAGGAGTAGCTTAGAGAAAAAAAATTTATTTTACGCAAATTTCTGCAGGAAATATCTATCGTTCGGATCTTTTGGTCCTCTTTTTGCTTACCCATATTGTTATATAATCATTATTTAAATCATTGTTTAAATTTGCTTGTTTTTCAGTCATAAATCAAATTGAGAATGTTTAGCATTTGTAAGTGATGACTCATGTTCATTGCCTCATACATGTAATATAGTTGCATGTTTGATTCGTGATGATAATAAACTTTTATTTTTCTGTAAATTTTCAGATTAAACTCATTAATACAGTTGTTAGTTATTTAATTTCGTTATTTCATCGCAGTGTTTTTTTTTTTTCTATTAAATCCTAGTGATATTTTATTAGAAATTTCAAATTTTAAAATTCCTGAATTACTAAATTATGACAAGCACATTTTTCACATCTGCCGTTTTTTTTTTCCCATTAATTTTTAAATATTGGAAGGCTTTTCACACGCAAATGCAGTAAATAATAATTTTAATAGATTGAAATCAATTTTTATACGCATAAATCCTGTCCTGTCACAAATCGCATATATTGGTGATAATTCGTTTTGCGACACTGATCACGTATTTCTTTTAATAATTAAATCCTATCAGATTATATTTTCGTTCATTTCATTACATGTAAATGATATGAAGAAAGAAAAGAAAGAAAGGTGTAAAAATTTAAACAAATCTTGAAATTTATCAAACTTCAATTGTTAAGTTTCATCACTGGTAGATATAACAGCGAGAGCAAGAATTTGATTTTACTATTTGATCGTTTCTTATCTTTATTTTATATGTTTATCTTCACCTTTTGTTTGAAATTTCGAAAAATTTGCAATCCGTTCCATCAGTTCTTTTTTTTTCTTTCTATCCATTTTATGGTATTAATTATCGGACTTTAACTTCTTTGATAGAAGATGGATTAATTTAACTTATTGAAGTTAAGAATAATTAAGTATAAATGTAAGATTAGTTTTACATGAGAGAGAGAGAGAGAAAGAAAGGGAAAGAGAGAGAAATCTTAAATATTCAGTATTCATGATTTAAATTGCTTTTATCATTCAAACGATTGATTAATTGGAGGGTAGTATGGAGAATGATGGAGTTTACAAATGAGTCATTGGCATGCATTCTATTTACGATCAGAATTTGTCGGTTTATTATTGAACAGTTGGTTGTTTATTAAAAGTATATAATTTATTTTATATTTTACTTGTTAATGAACATGATTGTATGATAACTTGATCTTTGATTTAATATGAGATATCAGATTATTTCGATTTTTAGTTGAAAATGAATTAATTGTCAAAATGAGGATAGTAATTTAATTTGGAATCTTGAATTATTTAAAATTTTTAACTAGTGAAATTATGATTCAATAGACTGTGTGATATTGATTGTACAAATAGGTGTAGTTTTTGAGTAGAGCTAAAAAAAAAAAACTTATTTCTGATCGATTTGAAATAGTGAAACGATAGGGATAGACAGGAACGGAGAAAAGTTTATGTTGGTTACAAAATAATGGTCAAAATTTAACTGATATAGAGTATTTGACTGATATAGTATGCAGAGTATTTGTTTTGTTTCACTTCCATCATTCTATTTCTCTTTTTCGTAAAATATTAGTTAAAAAGAAGGATGTATGTGCTTTGCCATATCAATGAGTTTCGTATTTTTTCTTTTTTTTTTTTTGAATTTTTGGGATTTAATTCATTCTGTGATTTCATCCATAACATGATTTGTTGATCGGTTGATTGATTGCCAGGGAAATCAGGAAATGAAAGAGAATGCAATGACATGTAATAATGTCTACCATCATGAAATTATCATTTTGCTGAAATTAACGAAAAGTGGACGAAGTATTAGTTAGAATCATTTGATTGATCCTAGTAGATGAGATGAGATTTTGCAACTTATCTGTGATAAGACTAAAAAAAAAAAATTAAGCTTTAATATGTTTATAGAAATTTGAATGGAAAGTATATTTTAATTATGAATATATTGTATTTATGATTCATTTCAATCAAAGATTAGTAATTTATTAGAGTTTTGAAATTTTTAAGTGATTGAAGTAGGAAAAAAAGCATTTTAGTAACTAATTCCCGAATGTGAATGCTTGAATAATTGTTTTATGACAAGAGAATTGGTAACTAATTTATGCGATTGAAATTTTATGATACAGAATAGTTATACTTAAATTATAATTCATCATTTTGTATCAATAATTGTAAGTGACTAATATTGTTAAAAGAGATAAGTAAATAAGGCAAGTTTTCAATGTGGTGTTTTCTAGGAAGATGAAAAAAAAAAGAAATACTGCTAGCATTTATATTCCCAACTGAAACTATTTGTTTTTAACTTTTTCCATGAGTTTTTTTCACATAGCGTTTTATTTCGATTATCGAAGTAAAATTTCCATTTATTTCACTTTCATCTTTTTTCGTTCAATCACTTATAAACTTTTATTCTGATTAATTCATTCGTCTAGCATTCAGATTCAATCATTGGATTATGGATGGTCTAAATTGTTAGCATAAGTTTATGCTATCATATCATAACTTGTTATGATCCTAAAATCTTAAACATATATAAAAATAGAGTGTAATATGCATTTATAGTTGAACTCCTCTATTTATTGAATTTAAATTACTTTGATTTATGGTTCTGTTTTCTTTAAATTGATAGAATTAGCAGCTAAGTGCATGATGACAAATTCTAAGAGGTAAATGACCCTCATTTGATTTATCTATTCGAACACTGCTCGTGCTAATGATTATCGAACCAATAAGGTCACCAGTGATTATTTTCATCTTTAAGATATTATTGAAATAATGAATTGATGTTTGAAAACTTTATTAATAAATTGATTATTTGGATTTGTACATTTTGAATTAAACTTTCTGTGCTATTAATATCGATCAATGCGTGCATTTTTTTTTTTTTTTTTTTTTGGCTGCTAAACTGATATGAATGATAATAGTTGATTTGTGAGTTATTAAAGCAAGAAAATTTTTGTTGTTTGTAATTTCAGAACTGATAGCACAGAAGCAATGTTCAAACTATCGATTGGTTAATTTTAATGCACAAATGGTTTTAGTTGGTGTTATTTGTAGAAAAATGCTGCTTAATGTGCGGTTATTATCATCAGGATTTTATGTGTTATTTGGTATTATTATCGGTTTTTCACTGTCACTTTTATCTCTATCGGGTGAATCCTCAATTTTATCTTTTCCTATGTCAACATTAATGCAAAAATAATTACAGTCAACTAAATTTAACATAATTCCTGCAATAATTAGAATTATCTATTGCCAAGCATTCAAATTAATTTGATCTCTTTTCAATTAGAATTTATTTTCTGTCAAATTATTAGCCTAAAAATATTGAATAAATTTTTAGGAATTAAGAAATAACAATTGTAATTTTCAATGTTTTTATCGCAGTGTTTTTATTAGTGGAAATTTTTATTGCTATTAGAAATTTTATTTGTTCTTAAAAAAGTGTCATTTTTGTATTTATTTTGTATCAATATTCATTCATTGTCTTTAAAACTCAAAAATTTTAATTGATCAAGAAACGATTGTTTTAGGTTATTTTTAATTAGAAGCATATGACATTGGTAAAAAAAAAAAGGAAAAAAAAACATTACTAATTTTGACTTAACTCTTATTTCATTTTTTTGTTAGGTAATTATACTGTGACTTCACCGATAGCTCGATTAGCAGCTAAGCAAAATTCTCAACGGATTTTTGGGCATTTTGAAGATGCTCACGATGAATGGGAAGTTGATGATAGTAATGCACCAACTGTTCCAATATATTTTCATGGGAATGGTACCAGCTTACATGATGGTACTTACTTATTCTTTTAAATTATATTTTATCTCTTTTTAATTCCCTTAAAAAAAAAAAAGAAAAAGTTTAGTTTAAATTATGTTACCAATTCAATAGTTTTTCAATTTCAATCTTTTATGATTATTTAAAGCATGTTTTTTTTTTTTTTTCGAAATTTTCATTATTTATAGATGATAATTCTGTGGCAAAATTATTAGAATCAAAAGTACGAATATTCTGTTGGATATTAACAGGAAAGCAAAATCATGAAAAAAGAGCGAGACACGTGAAAGCGACATGGAGTCGACGTTGTTCAAAGTAAGTTTCATCTATGTTTGTGTTAATCATCGTACATCTAATAAAACAATAGTTGAAAAAGTTTACTGAAATTATTATTTTATTCATGTGCTTATTTCATTAGTAAATTTGAAGTTTATTTTCTCAAAAAGTTTATAATCTTACCTTTTGGGTTTATAATGGAAGAGAAAGACAGATTTGAATTTGAAAAGAAGTGGAAAAAGGAGAAAAAAAAAAAAGCTTTGAAAGGTGTAAGGAGATAAATAAATCATTTGAAAAATGTTTATTTTGTTTCATTTATTTAAAAAATGAAATAATAGTTTATTGCTCGGCACTGATTGATAGATAATAAAATCTGGAAAATGTGGATAATGTTAATGGCTTGTCTCTTCTCTTCCGATTATTTCACAAATAATTTACTATGAAATGTCGAAATTTATTGTTTCAAAGTTTACTTCTATGAGAGCATAATTTTTAATATCGTTCCAAAATTATTTTAATTCTGAATTACAAATATTTGCAATGACAGGTACCTATTTATGTCATCCGAAGCAGATCCATCTTTACCGTCGATAAATTTGAATATATCAGAAGGTCGTGATCATTTATGGGCAAAAACGAAAGCAGCATTTAAATATTTGCATGATTTTTATCTCAAAGATTATGATTGGTTTTTGAAAGCAGACGATGATACTTATGTTATCGTAGAAAATTTGAGGTTTTTTTTTTATTGCTTTTGTTCATTCTTGAGAATTTCGTTTTTCAAACAAATTTTTGATATTATGGAGCATTTCTTGAATCCCAGCTTTATTTGTTATTTTTGAACGTTGAATAATGCATTTTTATTCCAATTCACATCTAGAGATTGAGGAAAGAATTTGTTCGTAAAACATGCAGGTAATAAATGAAAATAATGTGGGTTTTTTTTTTTTTTAATTTCAGGTTCATGTTACTAGCACATGATCCAAGTGAACCAGTTTGGTTTGGCTGTAAATTTAAACCATTCACAAAACAGGGTTATATGAGTGGTGGAGCTGGTTATGTACTTTCCAGAACAGCTCTTAAAAAATTTGTCACTGAAGCACTTCCGGTAATTTAGCATATTTGATTGGATGATGTTGATTTCATTGGAAATGATAATTAATTAATATGTTGTTCGAAAGAAAAAGTATCAAATTGACTACGAGAACATTTGATCGTTTTGTTAGTGCACTAATTTATGATTTAATTATTTATTGGGATGAAATCAAAGAAGATTCCACTGATATAATAAGAGATTTTTCTTTTTTTTTTTTGACTTTCGTTAAACACTTCAAGATATTGCTATTTTGAAATGACTACTTCGAAACGAAATTAAGGATCCCAACAAGTGTAAGAAAAGTGAAAGTGGTGCAGAAGATGCAGAAATTGGAAAATGTTTGGAGAAAGTTGGCGTAAAAGCAGGTGATTCAAGAGATGCTGAAGGCCATCATAGGTTAATAAATTATTATAAATCAAATGTTAATTTTATAGTAAATATTTGTGCTTGATGACTCATAATGAGTCTTTTAATTGAAATATTAACAAGAAATTATATTATTCAGATTTCTTCCATTCGTACCAGCACATCATTTGATGCCAGGACATGTAGATAAAAAATTCTGGTTTTGGCAGTATACATATTATCCTGTAGAACAGGTTTGTTTTTTTCATTCCTTACTATTTACATCTTTTAATTTATTTTGTTCTTTTACTGTTCTTCACTTTTTTCTTAGTTTAGATCAAAGAAATTGCAAAGAAAATTTTGTTTCGAAAAGTAAAGTGCCTAATACTACTTTTTGTCGTTTACTATATTAAAAGATTTCAATTATTTGAATGAAAATTCCTTAATCTAATTTTCTTTGAATTAGTTTTAATATTTTCGAAAAGAAAAATCAGATTTACATCTTTTGGAATATATAATTCGCAAACTGTTTTTTCAATATATTTTCTATAGGGTCCAGAATGTTGTAGTGATTATGCAATATCATTTCATTACGTAAATCCTTCATTGATGTATGTTTTGGAATATCTTATTTATCATCTACGACCTTTCGGTTAGTTCAATTATATAAAATCTCAACATTTTGCTAAACTTTTTGGACGTAAAATTAATTTATTATTCACATAATTTTAATCTTATTCTCATAAAACTTAATAACCTATCAGGAATTAACCTTTTTGAAGTAGGCGCTCATAAACGAAATCGTAGTACTTCAAGCCTACAAAGCTCTTAGAATTAAAATATAACTCATAATTTCAATGTATTTTGGACAATCATTTTGCTTTTACTGTATGATTTATACTTGTTTACTTATTCAAAATTCCAACAAAGACGTGCATTTCTCTTCTAGCATTTTAATTACTATGCCTAATCCTTAACCAAAACTGATTAATTGCATACCAGATTGTACATAGATTTAAATCTGTTTAAATCTTCGGAGTGATAATTTCCAAGTTTTGAAAATGTTTTATGGTAAGTTTGCAATGATCAAGTTTGCATTCGTCATCTTTCATTCATTAAGGTCAAGGTTAAAAATTTTTTAATGAAGATGATCCCTTCTTAATTTTTAGGCATCACAAAAAAATTGGATTCTCAAACAGTGACAGCGGCATACTATTTGGCAATAAAAAATATGGGTCCAGATGATGTGTTTAAAAAAGTATTTGCTCCAAATAAATCTGTAATTTTGGTTTCGCAAAATTCAAAAATGCTACCAAAATCATCAGGAAAAGTGGAAATTGTGATGGAGAAAAAAGCAAATAGGTGACAATTTTGCTAGCAAAATCAGGAAATAAAAAGCTTAGTGAAGATGATAATTACTCATGAATGCATGTATATATTTGAGTTATTTCACTCGTTGTAAATTTGGAGAATACTTATGAACAGTATTACAATTTCTAATAAAATACTAAATTACTAATCTATTTTAGAGAGAATGTGAAATATCTAAGGTAGTAGAGCTTATAATCTTAGTACTTCCAGTTATATTCTCTCTCTCTTTCTCTTCCTAGCCTTTTCCCTCTCTTTTCTTATGTTTAATTAATTGAGAGAATGATTCGTTTATGATCTCTTCAATCCTTTTTCGTTATTCAAATTTTTCAATACAATGAAAAAAATAAGTTTCTCATTTTTTCTTGTAGTAGTGACATAAATTTAATATGTATAATACTATGATTTGTTTTGTTTTAGATTTTTCAAATTAAAATGAGAATAGATTTTATATAATTGAGATGAATTTTACTTTATTTATTTATTTTCTTTTTTTCCTTAATGATACGGGTTTTTAATTTAATTGGTCATATTTCTTTTTTATAAATCTATTCTTTTCATTTTCTTTCTTGAATTATCTTTTTAAGTTTTTTTTTTTTTCATCTTTTTTTTTTCAGTCCTTTATTATCATAACTGAAGTAATTTTCGTATCTCACAATTATAATCAGTGTTAATTTATTCCTTTCATTGTAACAATTGTTTGTTTTCTGTTTAAGATAATAAATTCTAATTTATCTTTTTAATAACCATTTGATTTTTTGATCATAAATTTATATAAATGGCAAAGATTAGCTATTGTGATTATTATCATAAATTTCAATTGATATGATACTAACTTTATTAGCAACCTTTTCTTTGTAATCTGTAATCTATATTTTCATTTTTTTTTTTCGTCATTTTTATTTTTTATTATTTTCTATGAAATCAATCATTCCTTCCGCTCATTTGTTTGTTATATATTATTTCTGCGATTGCTTGCCCATCACTTTTTCTTTCTTTTTTTTGAAATTGTATATAATTCATCTGTTATCCATTGCTTTAAGGATTGAACAGTTCTCCATTCTTGCCGCCTCCATGTGTTATTTTTTTTTTCTTTATATCAAATTAGATTTTTTTTTTTTTTTGTAATTCCCATTATATATTGAAATTGATGATATGAGCTTTTTTGATTTTATAATCTAAAATTACATCTAAAATTTAACATATTATCAACGTTGTTAACACTATAAAACAGAACAGAATACGCGTTTCCTATGAAATTGATTTAAATTTCGAACCAGTTTGGATGAATTTTTTTTTTTTGGCTTCTCACTAATTTATTTGATTTTTGTACTGAAATATTTTTTATCTAACTTGTCACCACTAATATATTCATTATTGTAAACGAGAGTAAAGATATGCAGGTGTTCGTTCCGGCGGAACTGTAGTTAGATGTATTTGTGTGTATATTTTTAGGTGAATTCATTTGTTTTGAAATTTTTTAAAATATTTTTTCAAGTAGTGCAATAGAAATTGACGATGTCCATTTTTATTTGTTTGATTTGTTGTTGATATGGGAGGATAATAAATAACATTTAAAATTAATAATTGATGGTTCTTAAATCATTTGGATGCATGTTGCATAATTCTTTGTTGAAAAAAAAAGAGAGCTTATCAATATCAAATATTAAAATAGTTGATATTTATCATTTAAAGAATAAATGGCAAAGCTTTTTAAGATATTTTAGATATTTTAAATATAATTATTTCTTTTTAAGATTAGTTCAGACGGAAGACTGCTTTTATTTACAGATATATTGATAAGCAGATTGAAATTTATTTATTTTTTTTAAACATAAAATGCAGCGTTATCTAATCTAACATAAAATAACATAGAATTCAACGTTATCTAATCTATGTTTACGATTAAACATATCATAAAAATATCTAAAGTGAGAAAATTGATTTATGTTAGATAGATGACATTAAAAATTTGAAAGTTTTTTATGGTTACCTTCAAGACATAGGTAACTATTAGCTTAGACAGGTCATATTATTTAATGATAGTGTGGAATTAACTACTGCATGTGCATGCATAAATTATACTTCTGTTTCTACTTGTATTATATTTCACGTGGATTAAAACGTATTTGACGTTTTATAAGTACTATATAAATTGATATGCTAAAAGTAGATTATATGAGTGACAAAAATTAATCAACAAAAATTAGTTTGTTTACAAATGGCTTATAGATATTATCATTTGTTGTCAAAATTTCAATGGAAGAAGTAGCAGTAGGTGATTTTATTGGAATTGATATTGGAACGACAAGTGTTAAATGTTGCATTTTGGATATTAACAATCGGTTAAGGCTTCAATTTTTGTTTTTTTTTTTTTTTTTGTTTAATTTACTTTTTTTTTCAATATAAAAATAACTACCATTATATATGACAAATATAAAATTGAATGTAAAATTTGACTGCATTCAATTTTCTTTTAAGTTATAAGGTATGGATTAAGTTATTAAAAATTTTAGATATTTTCTTCATCAAATTAAACTATTTCATTTTTATAAACTGATAAATGATTATGTACGGATAGCTTTGTTATTATAAGTTAATTCTTTTTTCTCTCTCTTTTTTTTCTTGGAATTGATTAGAGTTAAAAATTAATGTGTTAATTTTTTCTTTTTAGATTTTAATCAATTACACCAATTTTTGTTTGAGTCATAAGTTAATTTTTATATCTAAGACATTCATTTTTCATAGCTTTAAATTTAGAATACTTATGGAAAAGTCTGTAACGCACAATGCATGGTTAAAACATGAATCAAAAATGTATCGTGAACAGGATCCGGTTAAAATACTAAATGTTTTACATAATTTGATAAAATCTATGGAAATAAAATTATCATTGAATGTGACTGTTAGTATAACAGGACAAATGCATGGTATCGTCTTTTGGAATGGAAATGATTTAGCAAAAGGTTAGCATAAGAAGAAGAAGAAGGAAAAAAATAAGATTAAAATTATGATAAATTTTATTATTCACATGATAAGGCATTAAAATGAAATTTATATTACGTGAAATTAGAAATAAAATTTTATATAATTGTTAAAAGATTTTAGGTAAATTTAATTGTTCACCATTAATAACATGGATGGATGAAAGAGTACCAAAAGAATTTCTCAATTCACTTCCCAGGTTTAATTATCATCGAAAAGAAGAAAAAAAAAAGACATTTTGCATGTTTTTTGTTAATTTTATTTTCAAATTGACTTTAATGAGTGTACTTCTTCTTTTTTTTTTTTTTCTTGATTAACTCTTTTTTGTTTAATCTCTTTGCAGTGCCAAAAAGCAAAAAAAAAAAAAGCAGCTGAATGAAGCATACAAAAATTTACTAATTAACATTATTAATTAATAATTTTAATTGATTTTAACTTAATTTAAATTATTGTGCAGATGGGATTATGGTTATTTACATATTGGATTTGGTATGGTAACTCTTGCATGGTTGCATTCATCTAATCAACTTAATACAGAATGGACCTGTTGTGGTACCATTATGGATTTGATTATTTGTTACCTTTCTCAATCATCTAAAGCATTTATTGGTATTCAAAATGCGTATAGTTGGGGCTACTGCTCTTATAATGGACATTGGACAGTATCGGTCAACATTTTTCCTTTTCTCTTCCTCTTTCCTCTTTTTTATGATAATTTTTGTAAAATGTAGAAATTATAAAATGTTAACTAATATGTAATTATTTCATGACATTCAACATTCTCATTTCAGTGTTTAAAATACTAAAAGTAATTATCATTAAGTATGCTAAATGGAAAATAAAAATAGCATTTTATACCGTTCTTCGGGTAAATAATTTTTGTGGGCAAGCTTATTTGGATAATTCATCTAGGATAAGCTTATCTATTAATATTTTCATCATCATTTTCAAACTAATTTGCTTACTTGGTGTTCTAGAATAATAGTAACGCTAGAATTTCTTATGACATTCCCACTTTTTTCTTCTTATTAATATTTTAACTTGTTTCCTTTTTTTTAATTAACATTTTAACTTATTTCTTTCTTTTTTAATTATTATTTTAAATTATGTTGCAATTATGATATTACTTGAATTTTCATTGAGAAGAAACTATGTCAACTGTCAAATCATTCTATTTAATTGAGCAGTTGATAGGCTAAGGTTAAGAATTGAATTTCAAGGAGTGAATTTAAAAGGTATAATGTTTACTGCAGGATGAATTGGTACCAGTACACATACTACCAACAATTTATTCAACGGAAGAAATTGTTGGCTTGGTAAAACGAGCTAATTTTGGTTTACCAATTGGTGCAAAACTTTTAGCATCCTGTGGTGATCTTCAAAGCACTGTTTATCCGTTATTAGAATCCGGAACAGCTGGTACTTAAATTTCTATTGATTTTTTTAAAATTCGCAAAATTTGATATCATTCAAACAATAGGGAAAAATATCGCTTAGACAGTTTTTTATTTATAATGAAGCTTCTTTCAACTTAGCTGCTAGTTTTTTTGTTTTTTTTTGCTTTTTTTTAAAGATAACTTAGATTTGGAGTTTTTGCATAGAATTTGAATTAGAAGTAATCTGAATGTTTTTTTTTAGTTAATAGCTTGAATTTACTAACATTTCTACGGACATTTCTTTCAGCTCATTGTTTAATGAAATAATAATTTAATTCAATCTCTCTAAATAATAACATCAGCATGTTTAATCAGTTAGGAAGTAATTTTCCTATTTTGAGTTTATGAAACGTAAATTCATTGTTGCAAACTTCTGTTTTACAAGAGCGGAAGGTTAAACTTTGAAATTTTAAATGAAAACTAAACTTGTTTCATTAATTATTCAAATTCTTTTAGTATTAAATTTGGGAACATCAGCACAACTCTGTTTTTTACCAACGATAAATCTTATCGCTTCCGCTCCGCTTCTTACAATACCGTTTTTTGGTAAGCGCGGAAAAAATAAAATAATTGTGGCCGCATCAATGAATGGCGGTAACGCAATTAATCTAATTGCAGAGGTAAATGCCCTTTCTGCTTCATTCAATAAATGATGATAAAGAAATTATTTAGAAAATTTGAAGTTGAGCTTTCCGGAAGTCATTTAGGCATTTCATGATCAGTGCAAATTCTCAAATTCTCACTTCCGATATTCTGATATGATTTATGATAGTGTTGTTTTACAGAAAATCGTTGAATGGGCTTCACAACTCATCTCAGATAAAAATGATCTACAGGTAGATTATCGAAAATTAAACGATATATTAAATGAAAGTAAAAATTGCTCATCGTCTACAATTGATATTCAACCAGTATTTATACCTGAACGTATAGACAATGTTTCATCATACATTTCCGGAATCAATTCAAGTACCACAATTGAAGAGGTATGTTTAATTTAAATTAGAGGGAATTTTCTGATAATTCATCTTATTTAGTTAAATTATTAAAAGAATAAATTTTTGAACAAAATAGTTTACTTCTACACTTTAAATCAAAATCTACTGTTGAAATCCAAAGTAGAATGTATTTCAAAATGTTTCTTTTCAATAATTTTAAATTCATTAACTTCTAACACATTCAAAGTAGATAATATTAAATTATTTCTTTACTAAATCTATGTTTTCGTAATATACGCTTACAAGTATGATATACTCTCATAGAATATGAATGATATTTAATTACATATACTAAATTTTTCATATACCTTATAAAATATTATCGTAACATCCATAAAAAGTTTAGTTTTAATAATTTGAAAAGTTTCATTTCAGATACTTCATCGTACAGCTTGTGGAATTGTATCAAATTTATTTCGTCTTCTTTCACCTTATCAGCTTCGAGAATGGGGCATTGAACGTATCAAATTAGCTGGTAATGCGAATAAAAATTATTTCATCGATGAAATCATTCAACAATGTGAGGGATTACTCGAAATTATCACTTCATCTAATGCATGTCCAAAATGCAGTGCAGCATACGGTGCTGCATTGCATGCATTACACTTCACAAATGCAAAATGAATGCAGTGCCTTTAATTGTTTTTAAATTACAAACATGAAACATTGGATGGAATGTGGACAGTGGTCAAGGAAAGAGAAGAATTCTCTGTTTAAAGATAGCATATGTCATTCATCTGTTATTTGTTTTTAATGAAATAATAATTAACCTTCAATTAATTTAATTTCATTCATATAATTAATTATTGGTTTTAGTAATACTATGCAATTAATTATGTAATTAATATAATTGATTAAAATGATTGAAACTTTAGCAATTTTACTACTATAATATAAGTTCATCTGCTATCTGTTTTTTATGAAACAATTATTAACCTTCAATAAATTTAATTTCACTGCTGTAAAAGAGCTAATTAATTTAGTTGAAATGTTTAAGACATCCTAAAACAATTAAATTTGTTATGTAGTAAGTAGAACAAAAAAAAAAAATTATATTCGTTTTCTTTCTTCCTTTTTAATTTCAATTATATCATTGAATTTTCTATTGCTAAAAAAACAAAACCATTTTAGACATATGTTATCATTCATAACACTATTTAAGCATTAATTAAACATAGAAAACTAATGATTGTGAAAAAAATAGGAAAAATAAGAAGATTGAAGAGAAAAGTAATTTAGATGCAAACAGAAATATGATTAATCATTTCAAGCAAAAAAAAAAAATTTAATTTTTAGCAAGATAATTGAAATGACTGCAAAACATTTATCAGAATAATTATTATCAATAAGTTTAACTTTATTTGCAATCAAATAAATTTCAATGTTTCCGTCAAAAATAAACAAAAATTAACTTTCTGTTTGCAATAAACCAAAAATAAACTCAAAAAGTTAAATTGCTTAATTTTATGAAAAGTAAGTTTTATTTTTATTTGATGTATTCGAAAAATTGCAACTGTTATAAATATCAAGTGGTTGTAATTTTTATGCATAAATTTTAATATAATTATTAATTAATATAGCTTACCTTAAATTTAATTATCATAAAGCTACATGAATTTAATTAATAATTTTTATCTTTGAATTTTGTCATTTGTAATACAAAAATTGCTAACAATTATTGCGCAAACAAAATGATGGCGAAATCATTTATTTTTTCATCTCACTTCAATCATTTCATTCTATTAATCATTTGACAATCATTCAACTTTTAATTTGTATACCATTTATTTCTACCATTTTTGCCGAACACATCAATGAATCAACCATTTAATTGCATTTTAATTAACAAAATTTTAATGTTTAACTGAACTGCAAATAAATTCCGAGAATATTTTGAATCATATTTTTAACTTTTAAAAAATCCTAGATTTCCTGACGATTACGTGGAAAAATCTTTTTGGCATTTCTTCACATGCAATTAAATTAATTCAAATACATTAAAATTTTGCCTTTTTTTTTTAGAAAAATTAGAATAACTAAATTATGATAATGAAAAAAAAAAGATGGAAAAAGTTTAATTCTTTCCTATTTCTTCCGTTTTTCATTTTTTGATTTTTTTTTCCTAATATTTTTAATCTTTCGTGTGAAATTTCATTTAAAATCAGTTTTTTTTTTGATTTAAATTTATTAATTCATTTGTATTATAAAAATTTTTTTTGCAGAAATTAATGATGAATTGACGATGCATTAAGAGCACTACTGTTTTTCTTTTCTTCCTTTTTCATCCTTTTTCTTTTGACATATATGAGAATTAGGCCAATTCAAAAAGCAATTAGTAGACTTCGTTTTTTTTTTTTTTTTTGGGTCGTCACAAATTTTAGAGTGAATTAATATTTATATGTACAAATACACCGAAAAACTTACATATATAAGTATTTTTGTTATATAAGTAAGCATAGAAATGAAAATTAGTAGAAAAAAAAATTTTAATTTATACATAATTTAAATGGAACTAAATTTTATATCATCTAATATTGATAATATCATTTTCCTTTTTTCATTTTTTTTGACCTTTCTCGTTCAGGGAAGTAGGTGTAATTGTTGCAGAATTTTGATCAAAATGATTAAAATTCATTTTAAATGGAAATTTCTTCCCGTTACACATTGCAAAAAACCGGAAATCCTGAATATTGCAATGGACAAAGTTGATTTTATTAATGCTTATTTTCTATAGGAAAAGTTTATTATTGAAGTAGTTTTGAAATTTTAATGAAAAAGATATATGACCAAGTGCTCGCATTCATTTGAAAATTAATTAATAACAATTAAAATAGTTTATTTATTTCTCATATGTATTTATTTATTTTTATCATCGTTAATTAATGAATGCTAATTAGCAAAATATTAATTTTTTTTTGCATACAAGAAACAATTTAGTAATACTTTCGTTTTATTTGTTTCTCAAACATAACTGTACAATTAATAGTATGAAAAATTAATTTATAATGCAAGTTAAACTGGTACCCATCAATTTACCCGCAATTTACCCACTCTGATAATTACGATTTTCATATTACGATGAGCTGTCGCATGTCACATTGAATTTATGAGAAAAACTGATGACTTTTTTTTTATCAAATTTTTTTTCTTCAAAGATAATTTCCTGATGAATACGAGGAAAAAAAATTACAATAACAATATTTTTAATTTGCATTTATTAGTTTAAGAATAATTAGTAATTAAAAAGTTTGAATTAAAATTAAGAAAGCAGAAATGAGAAAAATAATAGATAATAGTGAATTCATTAAATTGTTTTTCATAGAAAAGAATGAAAGAATGAATGATTTGATAACATTCATTTAACATTGGCACAATAATATTTGTTTGTAGTTGGAGAATTAATTACTCATTAATTGAAAGATTTATTTGAAATGAAATATCGAATGACAGGACAAAAGATGATTTTGAATAAAATGAATGATTCATTTACATAGTTATTGTGATGAAAAAATATTTTAGCCTATTTAATAAAATAGTAAAAGTGAATTTAGTTGATGCAATCAATAATTTAAATTTGTATAATTTTCATTATTCAAAAATTTGTTTATTTATTTGAATTGTTCAATCTGAAAATATATTTGTATCATTATGAAAATATAATCTGAATTATTTCAAGTTATAAATTATTTTTATTATAAGTTATTTACTTAGAAATTATTTTTTTTTTAAGTAAGTTAATTATTTAAAAAAAAAAAAACTATTTCCAATTGATCATTTTTATATTTAACATAAATATTTCAACATAATATTTAACAACCAATTGTATTTTAGACATTTATCATAAACTTTTTTTTAACATATGCTAACAAATGACGCAAATACCTTCAGGCATTAAGGAAAAAATATTTAAGTACAATAATTAACTTTTTAAAAGAATAATTAATAAATTATTAACTTATAAGAAATTAAATTTATTTGTGTCATTCAATTGAATAAAATAATCAAATGACATTTTTTATAAAAGTTATTTTATCTTTAATCTTAACATAAATGTCATGAAATATAATATGAAATTAATATCATTAAAATGACAATAAAATGACAACCAGTTTATAATATTTTAATTTAATTATTACTGAAGTATTTTTCGCGATATTATTCTCCTTATATATCACTTGAAAAATGAACTTTATTAAGATGATTCTTTATTAACAAGCATTATTATTTATTATTATTATTGTCTCTTTTCTACACCTATACATTTGATTAATTAATAAACATTGTAAAAATTGATAATTTTGATATCATATCACTAAACGATCTTTCTTTTTCCTCACTTTTCTCATACTATCATTTTTGATTAAAACTAAAAAAGATAAAAGTAAAAATTATTTTGATAATTGCTAAGAAAAAAAAATTTATGTTTAATAAAAAAACGAAAATTTTATTTGATCAATTGAAAATGATAGAAATTAAAATAGCTGAAAAAATTATTATAATAAAAATTTTTCCTTATCCTTTTTAAATGCTTCCTAATCGCTTTATCACAGTTATTCAACAGTCATATAATACTCAAACAAATTATTAAGATAACGTAATTTCTTTACCTCTCTCTCTCTTCCTCTCTCTGTAAAGATAGATGAAGAAGAGAGAGAGAGAGAATGAGCAATGAGAGGATGAAAATGGGAGGAGATGAAAGAGTACGAAGGAGTAAATTAGGGCAATAGTATAACTGGCAATAGAGGAAAACTTTACGTTCCGTAAAACTTAAACGGTTGTCATGAACGGTTCATTGCTATTTACATTCATCGCTTTTATTATTACTATCATCGTAACAATTACTAATGGAAAAGAGCATCCTTACTTACGTAAGTGTAATTTGCATAGTTACGTGAACATTTCAAGTAATCATCTTTCGTAATTTTATTGTTATTGTTTAGAATTTATAAAAAAAAAAAAAAAATTAAATGACATTCAACGGTTGATCATGTGCTATTTTTAATTTTTAATGGATTAAAAAAAGATTTAAAAGATTTAATTTGATAAATTTTAGAAAGAATAAATTTTATTTCAATACGAAATGTTATTTTTGTATAGTATTAGTAATAATAATATTAATATTAATTATATTAATAATAAGTAATAGTAATATAACATGTAATAATAGTAATAATTAATAAGAGAGTTCAAAAAATTATAATTCTAAAAATTATTTCATTGTATTAGAATCAATTACAAACTGTTAGCATATCATAATATTTATCATTTATCAAGATCAGATAGATAAGTAAATAAATTTTTTAATTAACATTAATTAATACCAAAATATTCTTAAAATGTAATTTAAAAACACTGAATTGTCTGCTCAATTCAGTGCTCAAATATAAATAAATTTCAAGTATTTCTATATTTAAAAAANTATATCACTTGAAAAATGAACTTTATTAAGATGATTCTTTATTAACAAGCATTATTATTTATTATTATTATTGTCTCTTTTCTACACCTATACATTTGATTAATTAATAAACATTGTAAAAATTGATAATTTTGATATCATATCACTAAACGATCTTTCTTTTTCCTCACTTTTCTCATACTATCATTTTTGATTAAAACTAAAAAAGATAAAAGTAAAAATTATTTTGATAATTGCTAAGAAAAAAAAATTTATGTTTAATAAAAAAACGAAAATTTTATTTGATCAATTGAAAATGATAGAAATTAAAATAGCTGAAAAAATTATTATAATAAAAATTTTTCCTTATCCTTTTTAAATGCTTCCTAATCGCTTTATCACAGTTATTCAACAGTCATATAATACTCAAACAAATTATTAAGATAACGTAATTTCTTTACCTCTCTCTCTCTTCCTCTCTCTGTAAAGATAGATGAAGAAGAGAGAGAGAGAGAATGAGCAATGAGAGGATGAAAATGGGAGGAGATGAAAGAGTACGAAGGAGTAAATTAGGGCAATAGTATAACTGGCAATAGAGGAAAACTTTACGTTCCGTAAAACTTAAACGGTTGTCATGAACGGTTCATTGCTATTTACATTCATCGCTTTTATTATTACTATCATCGTAACAATTACTAATGGAAAAGAGCATCCTTACTTACGTAAGTGTAATTTGCATAGTTACGTGAACATTTCAAGTAATCATCTTTCGTAATTTTATTGTTATTGTTTAGAATTTATAAAAAAAAAAAAAAAATTAAATGACATTCAACGGTTGATCATGTGCTATTTTTAATTTTTAATGGATTAAAAAAAGATTTAAAAGATTTAATTTGATAAATTTTAGAAAGAATAAATTTTATTTCAATACGAAATGTTATTTTTGTATAGTATTAGTAATAATAATATTAATATTAATTATATTAATAATAAGTAATAGTAATATAACATGTAATAATAGTAATAATTAATAAAAGAGTTCAAAAAATTATAATTCTAAAAATTATTTCATTGTATTAGAATCAATTACATACTGTTAGCATATCATAATATTTATCATTTATCAAGATCAGATAGATAAGTAAATAAATTTTTTAATTAACATTAATTAATACCAAAATATTCTTAAAATGTAATTTAAAAACACTGAATTGTCTGCTCAATTCAGTGCTCAAATATAAATAAATTTCAAGTATTTCTATATTTAAAAAAAATTTTTTTAATAAATAAATGTAGTTTTAAAGTATTTTGAGAATTCAGTGAATATAAGATTATTGAAAGTAAATGATAATTGAATTAAGATTAAGAATTTTAAAAATAATTTCATTGAATTTAAATAAATGACAATTAGCATTCAACAATTTGAGTAAACTGTAGTTAATTCAAGCAGGTGCAATAGTTTATTTTCCTATTTAAGGATTTAAGGATTTTTTTTTTTTTTTCAACTTCTTAAATTTTTTTTCCCTTTCTTTAAAATCACTATATTCAATTGAATATCGTTTAATCCGATGTCCATTTCACATTGTTGTAAATTCCATTCTTTTTTTTTTCTTTTTTAAATGCTTTCTTAAAAATGGTTCTTTTACCTCCATGGTGACAAATTATGAGGTTGACAATTTCTACGCATTATTTCGGACATCTTTTCAATTTTCTCAAACAAACTGCTTAGAGAAATTGCTTTTGAATTTTTTCCTTCTTTCTTTCTTTCTTTTTGATTTTTTCATTGAATAAAATCAATTACCCAATTTTTTCTTTTCTTTTCTTTTCTTTTTCATCTTATATTTCTATCATTTATTGAGTGATAGAAATATTTGAAAATATTTGAATACATGAATATTAAATAAGCATAGAATAGAAATTAACAATGGTAATAAATTTACATTTGCAAATTAATGAATTCTATTTATAATTTGAATTTTATTTTTTTCCTATTTTTTTTTCTTTCTTTTTAACAAATCACAGTTTAATTTTTATATAAAACAAAAGTAAATTGATGCATAGATGAAATGAATTGAAATTTAGTAACAGAAAAGAATAAAATGTTCAATCGTAGATTATTACACATGATAATGACCTAATGGAGAATTTGGTTTGTAACATTTGCGCTGCTGGGAATTATCATCATCAAAGGAAATAAATGAATAAATCATACAATTCTTGTTTACACATTTCTTGTTTATCATTATTACTGATGACTAATTAATAATAATTAGTAATTACAGTTAAGCAAATATTTTAGCTTAGTAATTGTATCTTGTTTAAATTTCAACAATTTACTTTAATAAATAATCTATGGAGAATTTGTTTGTAACATAATATTTGCGCTACTGTAATTATAGTTAGATAAGAATTTGTTAATAATAATCAGTAATAATTAATTAAGCATATATTTTTGATATTGTTTAAATTTCAAAAATTTATGCTTGATTTGAGAAAATTTCTTTCATTCATCCTAAAAAACATCACAAAAAAAAAAGGTATGAATTAAGAAAAATAATGAAAAAGAAAATAAACAAAATAAGCGAATTGTCTTAAAGATTAAAATTGAATGCTACTTATGAAATGAATTAATTATTAATTGATAAATGAATTTATTATCATCCATGAAAATTAATCTTTTTTTCTTTCTTTCTTTATCCTAAGACCAAACTCATCTGATAAGTATAATTGGTCGATTTTGAAAAGTGTTTTTATCAGTGATCATTTTAACAATTTCCATACAAATTCTCTTTAATCGTAAAATCTTCCATTACATAACTTATCACTTCTTATCACTTCTTCCTCTTCTCAATTGTTAGTTACTAACAAATGAAAATCAGAACAATTCCACTCTTTCTGAAAGAAAATTTTTTTTTTTACTTATATGTCAAATTGATACAAAAAGATTGGTTTTAAAATGCTGCACATTTTAAAAATAATTATCTTCCATCAGATTATTTTTTAGTAAATTTAGATCAATTTTTAATTTTAAATGAATTAACAATCCATTTCTTCGACTTATTGTTTAATTATTTCACTAAAATTTTTGATGTTATTTGATTAATTGCAGTTCGAATTTAATACTTCATTTAATTTATGCAATTTAATTTCAGCCAAGCAAAAAGAAAAAAGTTGAAAATTAAATTTGTAATGACAATTTGATTTTATGTAAAACGAATTGTTGTTTAATAACCGACAGATAAGATAGTAAATCGCTACAGCAATATTTTAAAGCTATTTCTTCAATTTTATGAAATTAGTTTTAAAAAAGTAATCAGGCTAATTTGTCTTCTAGCATAAGAACTAGGCTAATTTGTCGCACCAATTAGACCGTCACATTATTTGCTATTATTGTGATTTTATCATAGCTACAATATATTTAAAATTCTTTTCATAATTTATATATTATGCAAAAAATGTATTGAATGATGGTAACATTTAAAATTCAAATTTTTGTTGTTTCTCTAAATTAACATTTTTATTCAATTTTCTAAATTCAATAATTTAGACTTTTATTAATCTAGAAGTTATAAAAATGTCAGTGCCTAGCGTTTATTTTTAAAAATTTTTCAACTGAAAAATGAACTGTAAATCTATCTGTCATTTCATTTATTGTCATTTTTTATAAAAAACAGACATTTCATCTAGTTCGTATTTTAGTTAAAAGAGAAATTTCATTTCTCTTATGACTAATTTTTATTTATTTATTTATTATTATTATTACTATTTAACTGCTATTCAATTTTAATTTAAAATTGAATATACTTGTTGTAGTAGTGAAATAAGAGAGGGTCAAGAGAGAAAAGAAATAGATGAGAGATTTTGAAAAAAAAAAAAAAAGAAAAAGTAGATTGATAGCACTTATATGTTACTCGATAAATAAATATTTCAATGAGTCATCATCAATCTTTTGACATTATGAGAAATGACCAGGTCAACTACCTTATCAAGATGTCACGCAAACTGGAAAATAGCCAACCTGCTGTGTATATTAATTTTAATATATACTATTCATCTTAGTTAAATAATAATAACAATTAATGATAATAAGAATAATAATAATAAACTATTGATAATTACAGTAATAATAAACAGAGGTAGTTGACCTGGTCATTTCTCATAATGCCAAAAGAGAACAAATTAATTAATTGATTAGATGGATAAAAATAAATAACAAAAGATTTATTTGTTGTGAATGTGAAAGAGAAAAGGAATGAAAAATATTTTATCATTCATTCGCTGTTGTCTTTCATTTTTAAATGAAAAATGAATATTTTGCAGCTGATCTTATCACTAATTTCCTGTTATGAAAATGAAAGCTGTAATGTCTTTTATAAAATTTCATAAAAAAAAAAAAGTTTTCTTCATAAAATTGTTGCAAATTCAATAGAATTCAAAGATAAAGTTTATAATTAAAATAGAATACTTAAAGTTGATATATTATAAGTTTTGTAAATATTAAAATAACTACAGTATTCGAATTAGTAAAACAAGTTAAATTCTTATTTTAATTATAATCTT
>SSBO01000002.1:278797-289826 GCA_005281725.1 Wuchereria bancrofti | reverse complement strand
ACTTTTATTGAATTATCAAGTAATTTTAAACTTCTATTGATTACATATATTTTTTAATTTTTACATTAATTATATTTTTCTTAAAGTTTTTGTTTTTCAAAAATTCTTTGAAAAAAAAAAAAACAAACACTTGAAATTTCTTAAATTGTAAAACTTTAATTTAGAATTAAATCGATTCAATCTAAAATAAAAAATGATTAAAATTATATATTAAGTTAATAATTACTAATTAATTCGTTCTTTTTTATAGAGCATTATCGATACAAGCGTCAATTCGATATTTCAAATACACCACAAATTGATTTAAATATTACCGTACCATATGTCTTCAGTGCAAGATTATATCCATTTGGTGAAGGAAAAGGTGATCATATTCTTGCGGGGTCATCACAAATTATTAAATTAAATCGATCATTTAAATTTCTTGGCAAAGAATATGACGCTGTTAATGTAAATTTTCTTTCATTTTTCTTTTGTTTTGTTTTTGTTTTTTTTTTTTTAGCAAATAATTTTTATTATTGAATAAAAAGCTAATTGTAAAATATAATTGTAAAATTATTCATATCTAAGTTAACTTATATTAATCATTGAATTAAATTTTATAAATATTTTACAAATAATTCGGTATATTTGATCAAGAAATTATTCATATCTAAATTAACTTATATTAATCATTAAATTAAATTTTAGAAATATTTTGTAAATAATTCTATATGTTTGATCAAAAAAATTATTCATGTTTAAGTTAATTAATGTTTATTATATTATGCATTGATGCAAATTTTATAAAATAGTTTACAAATAATTCAATATATTTAATCAAAAAATTATTCATATCTAAATTAACTTATATTAATCATTGGATTAAATTTTATAAATAATTCAATATATTTAATCAAAAAATTATTCATATCTAAATTAACTTACATTAATCATTAAATTAAATTTTAGAAATATTTTGTAAATAATTCAATATGTTTGATCAGTTTTACCATTATTTTTTCATTAGTTATGTATGTATTCTTGTAAATAAGTAAAATTAGTAAATTATGTTTATTTATTTCTTCATTAAAATATAGATTCGACGTGATGGTGCAATTGGTTTATCAGCGGTACCAATGAAACCATCAAAGATACCATCACCGCAACCTGTTATAGCAATATTCTGGATGGCAGCACAAGGTGGAAAAGTACACTACAGAGAATCTAATGGTTAATTCTAATTTTGTTTAATATTATTGAATTTTTAAATCTTTTAAGCTTTCCTTTTTTGAATTAATAAATTTTTATCATAAAGTGAAAAAGTAAGAAAATATAATACAAAAATCTGAATGAATCATTTTTCATTTAGCTAAATTAAATAGTTTCTTTAATTTAAAGTTATTAATTAAAAGCTATTTCAAATATTAGTTAAAAGAAATATTTTGCAATCAAACATATTAAATTTAATTTAAATTATCCGTTATGCTAATCTTTCCTTTCAATCATAACATTCCTGGAAGTTTTTTTTTTTTTGTTTTCTATTTTATTTGGAATAATCTAGAAGATTTTACAATTTAGAAATAATATCTCAGATTTATATGTGATTTGTTTGGAGAATGGGATGAAAATTTGAAACTAAAGAATGAGACAAGGATGACATTTGTTTAATTTTAAGTAAAATTTAGCAATAATTTTTTTCCCATTCGATTTATTGATGAAAATATAAACCATTTGCTGAAGAAATTTAAAACGAAAAAGAATCCTGCAAATTTTTGATAAAAAAGAATTTTTAATAAATTCTAAAAAATTTTAATTTTTAATAAAATTAAAAAATTTTAATAAATTGGCAAATTCTGTGCACAAATAAAGAAAAAGAGAAAGACACTGTTATAATGATAACAAATTTATCAGTAATCTATAATTTAAGCAATCTGAATTTTAAAATAAAATGATTTTTGCATGAATATAATCAAGAATTGTACTATTGTATCAATTATTACTGAGAAATATAAATGAGTTAAATTGTAAATTAAAAAAATTTAAACTAAATTATAAAATTTAAAAAATATCAAACAAATATATTACTTACTTCTTAGATTCATCACTGTTACATTTGGTGGAAAATGAAGTAAATATTCAATATCGTTATGGTTCAGCATTTAAACCAACTGCTGTACTTATTGTTACCTGGGAAAATACACATGAAATTACAGAACCTGTAAGAATTAAACTTTTTTTTCTCATTTCTTGACAATTTAATTAATCTTAAATTTTATTATTTCAAAAACAATGAAATTTCTTCTTTTTTAATATTTAAAACAATCATTAAAGTAACATTTGTTATTGATTGGAAAAATGTTTGTTTACAGAATTCAGAAGGTAATTCATTTCAAGTGGCATTGATTATGAGTGATAGTGGAACATTTGCGCATATTGTTTATAGTAAACTGAATACTAATAAGAATGCTGTGGTAAATATTTATTATATTGCAAAAAAATTTTTAAATGATTCAGAAATTATTTCTAAAATTTAAATCTAATTTATTTAATTATTCATTAAAATTTATTTAATTAATTCATTCATCGTGTTTGTTAAAATGCCAATTAGTTCGAAAAATTGGCTAAATAATATAATGGAATTTTTTATGCATCGGTCATTGCGGTAATTTCTAAGTTTAAAGATGGATTGTTTACTTGCTTTATTTACAGGCAGGTTTCAGTGGTTTAGATGGACATTATTCTTTACCTGGTTCAGGTACGCAGGATGCTATACAATTAGCTGAAAAAAGCGATATCGGTATACCGGGAGAATTTTTATTCCGGATTGATTCTGATCAAGTATTTCTTTGTGGAGCTGGATATAAGGTATTTACACTTTTTTCTTTCAGAATGCAATTTGAAAAGTGTTAACTGAGCTGAAATATTACTGATAACGATATATATTTCAGCTGTTATCATGATAATGATAAGATAAAAATTAAAATAATTTAAGGGACAAGAATGTGCTGAAACTTGCGCAAAAGCGGAATGGGGCCTAGATTGCACCAGACAATGTCATTGTGATGGTGGCGCACAATGTAATGCTGAAACAGGCGCATGCCCCGATGGAAAATGTAATCCCGGTTGGACCGGAGCACCAATTTGTGAGGATGGTAAATTTATTTTTGAATAGTAAAATTTTTGTAAATTTAATAATTCATAAAAAAATTTATTCAGATAATTCAATAAACACTGCTTATGTTATCATGTTTAGAGTAATTACTACTAAAACAATATGAGTTACTTACTTAATATCTAACATATTATCAATTACAGATGTTGATGAATGTGCAGAAGAGAGTGACCTTTGCCCTCGTGAACAACCAGATTGTGTGAATACTGCTGGGGCATACTTATGTATTTGTTATGAATATGATAACATTACTAATACATGCAAAAGTAAGCAAAATTTTGAATTTTAATAAATGTGTTTTTGACAATAATCTTAATTTAAAATCGCATTTTAATTTAAAAATAATTATATAATTACAAAAATGTGATTCTTTAAGGTATGTCATCTTTCAAAAGCGAAAAAAGTAACCCAATAGCAGTAAGTGTTGTATCAGTACAACCTGTATTAGCAACTACAACAGTTGCGCCTAATTTGAGGACAACAAAATATCCTAGTACGACGACAATTCAACGGTCAACACAGACCACTTTATTGAATGATTCTAAAATTATCCAATTTACGCCTCTTCCTACTAAGGTAATAATTTTTTAATCTTTCCAATATTTACAAAGTTAGCAAATTTTATTGTTTTCTTACCTTAAAATTTATTTATTCATAGTTATTGATAAATTTTGATCATTATGCGCCAATTTTGACAATTATAAAGTATTAGTATCATTTGATAAGTAAGATAACAGTTCAAATTATTGTATAAAAAATTGTCACAAAGCATTGTGATGCAGCTTGTTTGTCATCGATTTAATTTAAATATTCATTTTGTGATCTCAATTAGATGCTCATTTTATATCTTTTGTTTCAATTATTTCATTATCATTGATTAGACTGATTTTTGAGTAGTTTACTGTTGTCAAATTTAAATTAGCAAAGAAAAGTTAACAAATGAAAATTTTCGGTATATCTACTTTTTATTTTAATATATAACTAATCATATTAGCATTATTAAATTAATTTTAAAATGCTCTAAAATGATTTGTATATTGAAGAAGACAGCCTTGGGAATTGCATCATCAAATTGTCATTGTGATGAAAATGCGGAATGTACCGGAGGAGTGTGTAAGTGTAAATCCGGTTGGACAGGTGACGGAAAATCATGCGTAGATATTAATGAATGTTTCGGTGAATCAAACATTTGTGGTGCGCATGCGCTATGTGAAAATAGCCCAGGCTCATATAGTTGTCAGTGTAATATTGGGTATATATTTGATCGTAATGGAAAATGTGTTGGTAAATTTTTTTAATTTAAAAAATGAACTTTAAAATAAACCGTTGATACGGAATTATTTTGATATATAATATGATTAAATCATTTATTTGCTTAATATTTCATTAACATTTAATTAAATGTTATTAATAATTCTAATGCTTAATGATTTAATTAATTCAACCTAAGTTATTATTCAGCTTTTTTTTTTGAAATAATACAAAAAAAAAATTTGAATGTGCGGAAGGAATAGTGGTATGCGGCAGTAGTTCTTTTCTTTGCACCCACACTATCACTTTTTCTGTAAACGATAAGGAAATAAAAGTAAAAATTAAAAAGAAACAATGAAAATATTTGTTTTCAAAGTGCATATAAATATTTGTTGAAATTATTTTTAAATTTAATGAATTTTTTCTTTATTTTTTTTTTCTTTTAAATGAATATCTTACAGATTTGGATGAATGTGCGGAAGGAATAGTGGTATGCGGCGGTAGTAAGAATAGTTCCATTTGCGTAAATATTGATGGCGGTTATGAATGCCGTTGCGCACCCGGTTATGCCGGTAGTCCTGACAGTCCGCACAGATGTGTGGGTATGTCAATATAATTTACCATTAAGAAAAAAAAATTTGATTTGCACAAATAGTTAGAAACAAAGGATAAAATGACAAATGCTTGCTTTAATATGATAAGAGAAAGGGAGAGGGAAAGGGAGAGAGATGAGAGAGAGAGAAAGAGATGAAAGCAAATTGAAAATATTCATTTTTAATAATTAAATTTCCAGTGAACATATTCATTTTTAATAATTAAATCTCTAGTAAACATATTCATTTTTAATTCATTTTTTTTTTGACAAATTGAAAATATTCATTTTTAATAATTAAATAATAAAAGTTTAGATGTGAATGAATGTCAATTATCAGACTTTTATTGCGGTGAGAAAGGAGTTTGTAAGAATTTAGTGGGTAGTTATGAATGTGAATGTGCGGATGGTTTTCAACGTGATCAATACACGGGACAATGCGTTGACATCGATGAATGCAAGTAAGCTATTCAAATTTGTAAACTTTTTGAAAAAATTCTAAATTTATTAAATCACAATTTAGTAATTTTAATATAACATATGATATAATTGAAGGAAAAAATAACTTTGTGTGTTATTAATATAATATAAAATATAATACAAAATAATAATAATATAAAATAACTTTGTGTAATATTAATATAACATAAAATGATAATATAAAATGACATAATACTCCCAATTGAATAATTGAGCAATTTTTTTCCTTTTTTGTTAGTTAGAAAAATTTATTTGCTAAATAGTTTTAAACGTACAATTTTATTTGTATAAAATATGCATATTTTTGTTTTTCGAAAAAAATATGATAAATAATAATAATATAAAATGACTTTTTGTATTATTATAATGTACTATAAAATAAATTAATAGAGCAATATAAAATATAAATGTAAAATAACATTGTGTATTATTAATAATTAATTAGTATATATTATTGAATTAAAAAATATAAAATATTTCAGATATGATCCATGTGATAAAGTAGCAGCATGTACTAACTTACATGGATCTTTCCAGTGTACTTGTATAGATGGATTTGTTGGTAATGGAGTAGAATGTCACGGTATAATTACTTTTTAATACTTTTTTAAATTTATTTCCTGAATATTCAACATGCAACTAAAAAAAGTGACAATTTATTCACAAAAAAAAGTAATTGATATTATCATTCCATTCAAGTTATCAGTCAATTAGGTTGTTAACAGATATTATCATTCCATCCAAGTTATCGGTCAATTAGGTCGTTAACAATCAAAATAAAAGTAGTTGATATTATCATTCCATCCAAGTTATCGGTCAATTAGGTCGTTAACAATCAGAATAAAAGTAGTTGATATTATCATTCCATTCAAGTTATCGGTCAATTAGGTTGTTAATCAGAGTAAAGGTAATTGATATTATCATTCTGCTCAAGTTATCAATCAATTAGGTTGTTAACAATCAGAATAAAAGTAATTGATACTATCTTTCCATTTAAGTTGTCGATCAGTTGCGTTATTGATAATCAGAGTAAAAGTAATTGATATTATCATTTCATTCAAGTCATCAATCGATTAGGTTATTGATGATCAGAGTAAAAGTAATTGATATTATCATTCCATTCAAGTTATCAATCAATTAGGTTACTAATAATCAGAATAAAATTTAAGTTTAATTGAATTTTATATGATTCATGGATGTATAATAAAAGAAAAACTAGTGATCCAATTATATTTAATATTAACTTATTAGCTGTTTCTAATAGACAAGGTAAAAAGTTTCCAATATGATCTCTTTAATTAGAAATTTTTTTTTAAATTTAATTTGAAGATGTTAATTACAGAGACAATTCTTTTCCCGGTTGATAAACCAACACTTGAAGTACCTGCACGAATAAATGCTGTTGCTGATTACTTTATGGTTGAATCTCTTCGACTTTTTGGTCGAACTTATCGTACTCTTTATGTAAGTAATTTACCTTATTTTATATGTTTTATTTAAATAGAATATTATTTTAATTGATATTATCACAAGAAATGATATTATCACAAGAAATGATATTATCACAAGAATTGATATTATCTTATTAATTATCAACGATTATTTACCAATCGATGAAATTATACAAAGTAATGCTAACATAGCAGTATGTTTCTTGTTTTGCAAATATAAATATATTTTTGAAATAAACAATTATTGAAATACTCTAATATTATGATATAAAAGTTTTATTAAGTCTTATGGAATTAATTAAGTGATAAAAAAATGAATGAGAAAATGATACTTAATTGTTAAATTTTATTAATTTCAGATTTCATCTAATGGCGGAATAAGTTTTGGTGAGCCATTGCCATTAAAACTTGATGGTAATGTTCGTTTTCCAGCATTTTTACCACTTTATCAACATTATACCTTCCAGGATAACTCAAAAGTTGTTTTAAAAGTCATTGATGGTTGGTACATTACCACTTTTTACTTATTTATTCTTTAATTTAATTTAAATAATAGAACTGAAATTATCACAATTCATTTCTATGACAATAATTTTATCATTAATTAATAAGTTAATGTAATTTAATTAGGTTAATTTTTTTCTCATAAAAAAAGTATCCCCGATGAAAAAAAAAGCTTCTTCTAAAAGTGTTTTTTAATTTAAGAATCAAAAAAAAATATTCAATATAAGTGGTAGATCAAAAGGAAAATAAATTAAACTAAAATTCAAGTATTTCTTTAAAAATTAAATATTTTAGACACTGATCCAAATGATTATACACTGTTAGCTCGTTTAACCCTAAGTGTACATAATAAATTTCATCAAAAAGATTTTCGCGCACGTTCATTATTTATCATTTCATATGATCGTATGTTACAAATCGATACTGATCAGGTATTTTCCTAATATCTTTCCAATCGTATGATAAAATTTGTAAGATAGAGAAGAAATAAGTATAATTTAAATTTTAACAAATTTCTTTTCATTTATGTAAATGGTTTTTTTTTTTTAAAATTATTATTATTACTATTATTATATTTAATTGCTGTTGTGGCAGAAACATAGAAAAAATTAAAGAAAAAATAATTGTTGTGAAAAATTTTGATACATTTTCAAATTTATTATATATTTTATCGATCCACACACATACACACATGCACAGACATACATATGTATGTATTAAGTTTAATAAAATTGAAAATAAATAAAATGAAAAATTGTTGATGGAAAATTGTAGGAAAATTCATTTCAAGTAGTAATAGCACGAGGTGATAATGCGACATTTGCAATGTATTTATTCGAACAAATCGAATCAGACAGCGGTCTAAGTGGTTTTTCATCAGGGATTGAATTTTTTGAATTACCATTTGAAATGTTAGCTAATGGATCGAATATTAATGAGCGTGGAAAATGGTTATTTCGAATTGATGGAATTGTACCATTACATTGTCCAGCTGGTACATTGGATCCACCACTCTGTCAGAGAGGTTCTCATAATAATTAATTTTATATTTTTATCAAATTTTCTGATAAATCTCAATTTCACTAAACAAATATCATATTGTTTACATTTATATTTAATGCTTCATTATGTAATTAAGCTTAAGAAATATTGTTAAACTATAACAGAATATACTTATATCATTAAGTCTTAAAGTTATAACTGCTTATTGATCAGTAAGGATAAATTAATTAGTAAATTATATTGAACTGATAATTAGAGCCACGAATATTGATAATTTATGTGATTTTATCATTAATGAATTCTGTTCCAATGCTTAATGCGCAAATGGTTTGACAGATATTACTGTCATTTGATAATTCCGGTTAAATCGTTAACAATATAAAAGTATCCGATTTCAGAATGTGATGCAGGTACATGGGGATTCCGGTGTGAAAATAAATGTCATTGCCGTAATGATATTCCGTGTGATTTTGCTACCGGTTTTTGTTCTAATGCTCAATGCGCAGATGGTTGGACAGGTATTAGTTGCTTTGAAGGTTAGTTCTTTTCTTTTTCCATTTCTTTTTAAATTATTATAGAAAAATTTTAAGTTTTAAAAATAAAAATAAAAAAAAGTATTAACGCTGGATAAATTTAATTACTGATTTATCCTGAATTTGTTTTTACTACTAAAAATTCATTTCTATAATTTTTACAAGAATAATTTACCTTAAAGTTTGATTATACAGTATAATGCGTAATTAATTTATGGCTAAGGTATAATTGTGTATAGGAATACTTATAATTTGAATTATTAAATTATTTCATTTAATTATTTGTTGATTAATTCTATTAGCAATATATAACGAATAAATTTTTAAATTGTAGATGTAAATGAATGTATTACGGAAAGACATAATTGCTCATCAAAAGCGATATGTATCAATGAAATTGGGACATATCAGTGTAAATGCAATGAACTTTTTGTGGGTGATGGCTTCACGTGTACACGTACGTATATCGCTGTGACATTTTCAAACTCTTTCTTTAGCTCATTGTAAAATTTAAGATTACTTAAATAATAGAGAAATCTCAAAGTATATTGTTGCCAATAATACCATATATTCTTCCCAGGTATAGCAGGTAAATTGAGAAAGTTTGGTTTTTGTATAGGTATTTTTGTATCTATTTTTGAATTCTATAAGGTCAATTGAAGTATAGGTAAGTATTAGGTATAGATAAGTTGAGAATTTTTTCGTTTTATCTCACAGCTAGGTATAGGTAAGTTGAGAAAGTTTGATTTCTGTATAGGTATTTTTGTATATATTTTTTGAATTCTACATAGGTAAATATCAGGTATAGATAAGTTAAGAAAGCTTGATTTCTGTAACTTTTTTTTTCGAATTCTGTATAGGTAAGTTGTATATATTTTTAAATTTTGTATAAGTAAATTGAGGTATAGGTAAATATTAGGTATAGCAGATAAATTGAAAAAGTTTGAATTCTGTACAGCAAAATTATTGCTAAGTGCTAAATGTGTTGTAGAAATGGATGCATGTTATTTACGATACAAGGAAAAATGTTCGGTAAATGCCGTTTGTGATGAAAAATCTCCGGAAGGACCGGAATGTGTCTGTAATGATGGTTATCACGGTGATGGCTTGAATTGTCTTAGAATTAATGCTGCAATTGGTTTGTTTTATTAGAACTTTGCTGATTTTCTTACTTAACTGATTTTAATAAATTTCAAAATGTAACAAATAAATAAAAACTAATTAAAAATCTAATGCAACTTATTGATAATTCAATTTTAAATACAAATTTTTTCTGAAAGAATTAAAATTTTTTTAAAATTTTTATTCTTATTAAAAAGAATTCTTTATTTATTTTCACTTTTAGTTATTTTGATTTAAAAAAAAAGTCTTTTTTTTAATCCAAAAAGTTAATTTATCTTTTTTTAAATAGTTAATATTTTTGGATATTAACTATTTTTTGACTTTTTTTTTTTGAAATATGCACTTTTTTTTCTGTCTTTTAATTTCTTATTCAAATGAAAAATCATTAAACATTTCATTTTTTTTATTTTTATTTTTTTTAGACGAACCAATAACGCCAATCTTTGATAATGAAATTACGGACGTAGAACTTGAAATACCAAAAAGTATTGAAATAGACAGTGATATGGAGGAAACACCATTTTTGATGCATAATTGGGAGAATGAACAAGTAAAAAATTATTTTTCACATTTTTTTACAACTTTATGAAAACGTGTAGAGTAAACGTACGTTTACTTAATAATTGAATAAATTTTATTTGTGAACATTTCATTAGATAATACTTTTTATGTTTTTTTTATCAGATAACAACTGAATTAACGGTGCAAGAACATGGAAAGGAAAAAACTACGAAAATGCGCACAACGACAATTCCGCCATTTGCTAAAGATTACAGTGATATCGGGAATGAACTTTATATTGGTGGTAAAACAATTGAAGAAGCAGATAGTAGTAGCAGTAAGTTTTGAGATTATTAAAATATTTTTGAAATAAATTATTTAATTTATATTATTGTTATGAAGTTTTAATATAATAAACTATTTCAGGTTGATTTTTTTT